>JANHFL010007791.1:228988-241930 GCA_032468155.1 Oxyrhabdium leporinum
TTTCTTTCTTTCTTTCTTTCTTTCTTTCTTTCTTTCTTTCTTTCTTTCTTTCTTTCTTTCTTTCTTTCTTCTTTTCTTCTTTCTTTCTTTCTCAGACTTAACTTGTCCATCTCCCATAATGTGCTTCCAGAAAAGACTAAAGTAGTGACATTACATTTTTTTAAAAAAAGATAAAACATGGGTGCAGTTTTCCTATTTTGAGCTTGTCCTTTAAAAAGGGTTCTACTACATCAGAATAGGTTTTATTGTTGGGAAGGAAATGAGCTAAACAAAGAAAGAAAACTGAAGCCCTGAAACTGAAGCCCTGAAGAGCTAGGAGAGAGCAGAAGCAGCAATGAAAGGGAGAGAGCGACAACAGAATGATGGCAGCTCTGGTCCAGGGATATGAGAGGACCCAAGCTTTTAACAGAAGTTTAGTCACTGGTAGTGCGCCAGCTCACAGTGCCGGAATTGAAGAGCAACCCAAAGACTAGCCACTCCTTTGAGATTTCAAGAATGTATCTAGTGGAACAGCTTCAGGCCCAGAGCAGTTATAAGCAGCAGAAGAGAGTCTATGAAAAGCCCCCAAATCCTATCTGACCGCAGGACAAAGCGCTAGATAGCTCATTCTACCTCATCCAACCATGTGACCTTGAAGCAGATTTTCACTGTGAAAAAAATATATTTGCAATAACTATAGCACAGAAAACATAGCATAAAATATAAGTTATTGGTTAAGAGATAAATTAGAATCTTGGATTATAAGTGATAAGACTAGTGGCATAGGGATAAAATACATGAGTAGGTTCAACAACTTTAGGAAGAATGTTTAAGAACAAACAAGATTGAACACTCAGTTGTATAAGGCTTTTTATAATAAAAAGCCTGCTTATAGGAATTGTCTTCTTCCCTGCCTGAGTGTGTCCCCATCCCCAAAATGGACCTATAACACTTACCTTCTGCTGTTTAGCAAGTATTTGTCTGCCACTTTCCTTGGTCTTCTCTCTTTTCCTGAAAACAGGGGATCTTCCTTTATATAATCTTCCTATTGCAGAAAGGGGAAGGGGATATTGAAACCCTGGTCAGACTTCCCCCATAAAAATCTCGGTACAGAGTGCTGAGAAATGCTTCATGCTAGCTGCTTTATAGATGGAATTGGTGGATCAACTTGTGCTCCAGGGCACCACACCAGAGACTCATCTTTCCACTCTCCTGGCATTGATCGTTCAACATTTAAGTTTTTAGTTGGTAAAGTACAGAAACAGATTCAAGAATTATTTGAGGGGTGGGGAGTTGCAAATGTACTTTTGCATTAAAATGCATAAGGAATTTTCTTTCTTCACCTTTATTTAGGAAACAGCACATGAGCATCTCGTGTGTGTGTGTGATAAAACACACTGCAACAAAGCAACACAAATTACATGCATGCACTTGATGTCATGACACAGGTGTTAAAGGGCAGTGTTGTGTCACAGTACTATGTCACAATGCACATTTTGTTGTTTTGGCATTGAATGGACTTCTATGAAATGGTATCACATTTGAACGCTGGTTCTCCACTGATTAATAGAAGATTTCTGAACAAGGTTTAAAGTGTTGGTTGGAACCCATGAAATCCTAACAGCTCAGGATACTTTGAAGGGCATTGCTTCCACATGGTTCTCACTAGTTAAAGATTTGATCTGCTGGCTGACCAGCCAATGCCCTGAATACCAGGGAGACTGATTGGGGGGTTGGGGGGGGGGGCTTGGAGAAGATGCTTTCCGTGGCCCTAAGGAAAACCAAAGCTGCCTTCAAGTCAGGTTCAACTCTGACAATGATAGGAAAGGTTTATAAAGTACCGATATTGGTATTCTTCAAGCATCATTCTTTTTCTTTTAAATTTTCCAAAGCCTTTATCGAAGTAATTTGCACTCCTGCAAATGTGATTGGTTTTGTAATGATTCTTAGCCAGATTGTTTGTTAAACTGAATTAGTTGTTCATTAGTTAAATAGAAGTTTCTTATTGTTAAAATACAGAGTAACCAATAATAATAAATATATAAAAAGCAAATGTTATTTTAAAAATGCTAAGAACAGATAAAACAGTAAAAAAGTGCTAATGTTATTCATATCCTTAACATAATTTAAAAGTTATTAGTATCTTGTGAAAGGATTTTTGACCCAGAATTGTTCTTTGTGTTCCAGCCCTTTCCTTGCTTCAATTTTGACAGACCTTTATCAAAATTTGAAAAAAATATATCTTGAAGTATGCTTGTGAGAGAAGTTAGCTCAAGTAGGGTATGAATGAATCTTAACATGATTTTTCTAAATCACACCAAAGATGCAGAGAAGTATTGAGAATGTTTAAGGCCCAGGCATCTGCCAAGAAGGAACCTCTAATATTTTATTTATTGCATGCTATTTTTTGTCATAACATCATAATTGTTTCACAACTATCCAGGTTTCTGTAGCACTGAATAACTATTTTCTTAGTTTGGTTTGAAATTTCTGCCAAGGAAAAATGAGCTTTGTGTTGGAGTACAATAGTAACATTTTACCTCTTGGTAATAATTGACATTTGTTTCCTGTACAGATTAATGAAATGGTTTGCAACAGCTAGTTACGGCATTCAGGTTTATTATACATCTATTTGTGTAATTGACACCCTTTTGTCCAGAATCTCAGGGCAACGTATATGATATCTCATCCCACCTCTTTTTCTGCAACATCCCTGTTAGGTAGATTGAGTTGAAATATATATACAGACAGAGATGATAGATTAGACAGACAGACAGGAAGGCATATGGCAGATTTGAATCAATTTTTTACCCCATAATAGCCCTTTATTTCCATACTCCTGAATTACTATAATTATATTACTATTGATTCCTAATACAAAAGGACAAAAAAATCTTTATATGTAGAGATTATAATTATAAACATTTCTATTTTTTATTCTTGCAAAACTATTATTTAATAAATAAATAATCACTTCTGACAGATATTTTACTAAATTGTATATAATAATTGTATATAATAATAATCAGCAACAGTCATGCTGATGTCATTTTACTCTTCTTCATGAACAATATTTTTTAAACTTGTTTTGCTACTATCCACGTCTCAGAATGAAAGCCAGTTAATTAAAACCAAAATTAAAAATATTCCGTTAAAAGCCTGTTTTAAAAAGTGTGTTTTAAAAACCAGCGAGCCAACAAAGAGCTATTGGTATCTGTGGGGGGAGGGGCAGGAAAAGACATAATGAAGCATACACCATAATGAAACTCTCCCCTTACTTACTTACATATGCCGCGCACAAGTCTGAATATGTTGAACATGTGCTATAACATCACATTGCAGTTTTCATCATTGTTATGTCATCAAAATTAGAAACAATAGAGAAATTTCCATAGAAATGGAATTTGCATAGACAAATTTCAATAATAAATCTATTAAATTGGAAGGGACTCCTAAATTGGTGGATTTCCAATTGATTGGTTCAAAAAAAATCTTAATTTCTTTTATTTTATTGCAGGTTGATAATAATGCGTCTTTAAGTAAATGTCACTTTTTTAAAAATGGTTCTCCTATCAGTGTCTCCAGTTCCAAATCTCATTCCTTGATAAATGTGGATGCTGAGATATTGACAGATAGATCTATCAATATTGGCTATTATTATCTGCCCAGTCTAGATTGAATGTGAGTGCACTCATTTCAGATGGGTTTTAGGCCAGATGGAGACAGCATTAGTTGTGCTTCTTGATGACGTGAGTAGTGAATCCTTTCTTTGTGGTTTGAAGCCTGATAATATCACTAAAGTGACAATAGACAATTATGCATCTTGGGCTGAGGCCATCCAAGTAATACTGTCAAGGTCTTGTCCCAAATTCTGAAAGCTACCCAGGTCTGAATGTGGGAGGAGCAGACTGTGGCTCAATCCTAATAAGAATGAGTGACTGCAAATATTTGGGTCCTGGGTCTTGGGATCTTCCATTTTTTATCGTGGATGGATTGCATATGGTCATCCAAGCATGATGGACTACTGAGGGTTGCTTGCTTTATTTGTTTGTTTGTTTGTTTGTTTGTTTGTTTGTTTATTTATTTATTTATTTACTATAGCCACCCAGCTCAACCAGCTGACTCTTATACTCACAGTTCATACTTAACCAAACAGGTGATAGCAAAGGCCAAGTGGGCCTTTGTGCACATACTTCTTATGTAGCAGTTGTACCCTTTCCTGGGCTGAGAGATCCTTCACGTCTTAGCCACTACTGAAAGGATTGCTGTAATGCACTCTACATGGGGGCTTTCTTTGAAGATTATCTGAAAGCTACAGTTAGCAAGAATGCAACAGCGCATGCAATGATGGCAGGTTTCAATATGCCACTGCCAACCCATTGCTCCACAAAATAAACTGATTATCAATTGGCAGTGCAATCCAAGGTGTCAGGTATCACCTATAGAGCCCTTCCTGACATAAGACCAGGTTGTTTGAAGGACAGCTTGCCTCCAGTTGTTTCTTTTTGTCCAATGAGATCTGGCAGAGTTTTAGCTCCTTTTGATTAAGCTGCGTAATCTTGTAGGACCTTGGAAACATGTTTTTGTTCTGGTGACATCTGTCTTCTGGAGAATCTCCCTCTCCCTCTCCCTCTCTTTCACACACACACACACACACACACACACACACACACACACACATACACATTGAGATCCAGATGACCCCACCCTGAAAACTTTCAGGAAGCTATTAAAGACTTGGCTGCTCTCCCAGGCTTTGGGTCAGGTTGGTAGTTTAACCACCTTCAGGTGGGGGTGCTTGTCTTCAGGCTACTTGTGATTTCTTTGTGAACTTTTTTTGCCTTTATTTTTTAAGGGCTACAACACATAAAATATAATTACTTTAGAGGAAAGCTGGAATTTAAACTTAAATTTAATTTAATTAAAATTAAAATCAGGTTTCTCACCAGATATCCATTTTACCTTTGTTTAAAGGGTGATATAAAAGTGCCAAAATTAAGTTATCTTTTGAATTCAGTTTGAGAATTATTATTTTATTTTCCTGAAATTGTTTACTGTACATGTATGTATGCATTATATTTCATTAACAGAATTTAGTGCCAAAAGAGTATATGGAAAATGCTGAAACTCAGTGCAAGTGAAATATTAATGTAACGACTGAAAAATATAATTCAAATTACTCCATTAAATATCTCTCAGAATATTTTAGACATAAAGCATCACTCATGCTGTATTTCTTCTCCTCATTACAGTTCTAGACTTGGGAATGGAACATACATTTCAATTTATATATCAATTTATGAAACAATTATCCTACATTTATAAGCAGTTCTGTCAGATACTTGCATTCAACGATATCACTTACTTCCCTAGTGACAGTCTGAATGTTGGAGAGGTAGAATGAGTATTATTTTTCATTACATTAACTGAGTGGAAAACACTTTTGTTTTTATTTACTTACTGATTTTTATTCAGGAGCTCAAGCAACCATAAATAGCATATCTCCTCCTCTTATCTTTCCCCACAACAATGACTTGTGTGGTTGGAAAGAAGGACCAACATTAACTCAGCCAGGAATTTTCTATGGCTAAGGGTAAACTAAAGGCAACATTTTAACTACTTTACTGTACTGGCACTTGTACTGCTTGCAAGTTTCCAATTTGGGAAAAAAAATACTGGATTAGATGGATTTATTCACATTTTAGCATAGTTTTGGGCAACTTTCTGACTTGAAGTCTACTTTATTACTTTTTATCTTGTTTAAGGGACAAAAAAGAAAGGTTCGTGAACTTTTGTTGTTATTAGAGTGAGGGGGCTGAAAACAATAAACTTTTTTTGATTTTTTTGGTGAATTCTAAGAAGTGGAAATTGTTTTGAACTTTAGCATACATGTTATACCCCATAACACTCTTGAATAGGAACAAGTGACCCTCTTGTTCCAGGGTAGAAGGTGATAGGTGGTCTTATAAGTGCATGAGCTTCTGAAAGATTTAATGCACTTGGTTTCCCCAAGTCAGAAAAAAAGGTCCAAGACTTTCAACTTGACCCACTGTGGGCATCTCTGGAGGGCATACATGTAAGCCACATATTGTCCACCCTTGCTCTAGGAAATTTGAGCTCTTTGCCCAGAGAGAACAATTTCAGAGAGAAAATCAAAACACCTTGCTTACTTCCTGCACTGCCAGAAGCCATCTCCACAGACACAGAAAGAAGCAGGTCATTATTTCCTATGGATCCTCTGCTTGATGTTCATCTTCTGCCCCTTCTTCTTGTGCTTCTGCAGAGCCGAATTCGCAGGATGTGGAATGACACTGTTCGAAAGCAATCAGAATCTTCCTTCATCACTGGTGATATAAACAGTTCAGCGTCACTTAACAGAGGTAATTATGGACTTTTCAAATACATATGACCTTTGTAATTATGAAGAATCTAAACAGCAATGCTTTGTTAACCTTGCAACATGTAGCATCTTGTTCCCTTGAATTAAAATGTTACCACAGAATAAAAGATCCATTGTGCACTGTATTTCATTAATAGAAAATACTTCTTTTAACTTTCTCTCAGTTCTTTAACATGGATATTAAATGTTGTTGAAAGTCAGTTGCAGAAGGAGTAGCGGCAGTGAGGCAGAATAGTTTTGTGGTCAGACAGGTAAAGAAATCTGACTTCTTAATGTTACCGCTATTGCAGTAACAAATATTGTCGAGCTTAATTGACATCCATGAAAGGTGTTGGTAGATCCTACTAAACGCTGAAGTCCAAGAGAAGGTTCCATGATGGAGAAAACTTGCTACATAATGAGGAGTTATGCCATTTTCCCAGATATAGCTCTCCTGGGGTCTTCACAGGTCAGTGGGAAAATCCATGTTAATATCACATGTAGTAATGTAATGAAGATGTTTTCAGCCAGCCTCAACATTGGATCTAAAATTAAACTTTTTCAAAATCAAAAAAACCAATGTTCCGAATTCCATTAAAAGACATGCCAGAATTCTGAGGATAGGAAAAACATTCATCTCAGGGAATGTCCTTCCTTCCCTCCCTCACCCCACCCCCACATCAGTGATCACTAGCTCTAGATCACTAGAAAACAACTTTCTCAAAGATTCTGGGAAGGTTAATTGGAGCAGCAATGAGGGTAGGTGTATGTTTGTGTGGGAGAATGAGAGTAAAAGTAGTGCTGAAAAACAGATCTGAAATCCCCAGTCAGATTTTGGCTACAGAGAAACAGCCATTGAGGAGAAAAGGCAAAACAGTGTCTTTCTGTGTCACTTTGCATTGCCTTTTTTCCCTCTGAAAATCCCAAGAATGATGCAAGATGACGGGTGTTATTCTTCTGGGGGGGAAATGTAAGTAATGGCAGTTTTCTGAATGGTTTCCTCTACCCTTCTAGGGGCATGAGAACTAGAGCCATGAAAATAATGATATTTTTACTCATGCTACACTAGCTTCAATAGCTGTAACAGAGGACAGATAGGTCTTTAACTTAAAACTACAGTCAGAAAAAAAACCTAAGGTCACCATAATTCTATTTCATGTTTGAGATACTACCATATCTTTCCTTATTCTTGCCTTTTCAAGGCTTAACTTGTACAGTTCTTCCAAGTATTTTTCTTTCCTTCCAATGACTTTCCTGACTGTCCTTCTGTGACGTTGTTCTGTGTTTTTTCTCAACTTTTCTTAAGCATGGTTCCCAGAACACTATTAAAATCTTAAGAAGAGCTTAGTAGATTATAGGAATTAATAGTCCTGTGATTCAGAAACCTTATTTCCCTTGATACAGCCATGTTTGCCTTTTATACTCCACTGTTATACTATAATTATAACTGAAATTTCATGATCTTTTTCACAAAGCCAGTGATTCCCATTCCATCCTGACTTCTGATAATCACTGCATTGCTTCCAAAGGGTTTATATCACTGCAAGATACTCTGGTCTAGAATTTTCCCAGGTAGATGCCATACGCTCATCTCTGATTCCCCATGTTCTCCTGGAGAACAAACAATGCTTGTCCTCTTCCAGTTATTTGGCTCTTCACCTGTTGTTCAAGGTTTTTGAAAGATAATGGACAACACCGTCTGTGTCTTCTATATGTTAGGATATAATTCATCCTCTGGACTGAAACTCATTCAAAGTTAGCAAGTGTTCCTTGTTACGTGTGTATTAACCTCAAACTACAGCCCTTCATTGTGCTCTTTATAATCACCTAGTGGACCATAAGCTACCTTATTGGAAAAGACTGAGAACAAATAGGAACTAACTTCCTTTGTTAACTTATTCTGCCATGAACTTCTAATCGCCATTATTGTACATTTATTAAAAATTGTTCTTCAAGTTCAAGATATTGTAATAGTAAGAAAAAAGACTTTGATGGAGATGAATGAGATCTTTAGAAAACCACAAGGAAAAAAACAAGCAAAAATTTGCAGAAGATGCTAAGACAGACACCTCCCTAATTTAAATGAGAATAAAAAGCAAATGAGGTATAGCACAATGAGATTTGAAAGATTGTTCTCAGCACCACCACACAGATGAGACCAGGACTCAACTGCTTGTAGCCACTTAATAAAAGTAGTCTTAACCTCATGTGAATTAGGAAGGTGTCTGTGTTTAGAATTACTTTGCAGTCACCATCTCTGCCCTGCCACCTTTTCATTAGCTAATTTTTATTAGCTATTTTTTTTTATTACTTAAATTCTGAGCCACATACAGTACATGCTCTTGGGACAGTTATCTTTGTTTCTGAAATCCATTTCTGATCTACTGTAGCTGGTCTCCCAACATAGAGAGACCTAAGTGATAATCTTTTTTCCATAAGTTCCGTAAGTTAACTGAAATTAATATTTTCTTTCCTTAGCTTCCCTCAACCGTGTCAGTCTTTCCCAGGCTCAGTATCCTCCACATATCTAAAGTTTTATTCCCCAGAATTCTCAACAGTGGCCAATCTAATAATGATTCTCTCCCTCTCTCCCTCTCCCTCTCCCTCTCTCTCTCCCTCTCCCTCTCCCTCTCTCTCTCCCTCCCTCCCTCTTTAACGCCTTAATCACTGCAGGATTATTATTTATACTATCACTTTCTCTTTCCTTGTAAGTATAACCAGAACAGGAGGAACATAACTAACACTTTCTCAATCACCATGTAACCTTTTGCAATATGTCTGTTCCCATAAGAAAGTACCTATTATCTGTTTGAATTTTCAGGGCAATTTTGAAAAACAAAATTAACTATTGAGGAACTCAGAAGAAGTATTACTGTTTTTTAAAAAATGTCTCACTTTAAAATATTACAAACTCCCTCCCCCTCTTCTTTTTCTTTTTCTTTTGGTCAAACATCTTACTGCTTAGTTGCAGCTCTGCCCACAAGGTTGAGAAGAGGTTTCAATTTTCTCCCACTCATCTTGCTAGACACACCAATGATATCAAAACCATATCTGCTTCCCCATTAGCCTCTGTCAATCTCACTTAAAATGTAATCTACCTCAGGTAAGAAATAACATTTGAAGTAAGTATTCCTACAGCAGTGGTAAGAGAAAAACACTTCTGCTAAAAAGAAGATTCTGTACTAAACGTTCATGTTAAAGCAGGGGTTCCTTTAGATAATTTATGTTTCCAAATATAATAAAAATAAATGCAAAGAGTATTTTTTAAAGTATAAATATTGATGGCAATATTAATTACTGCCTTTTAAAAAGCTTTCTCCCTGGATGCAAACCAGCCACCTGTAAGCCATGGATCATCAACAGTCTCATCTTGACTTGTCTTGCTGGGGGCCCTAGTTGCCTTTCTCCCAGCTCACTGTTTTAAGTAAATTGATTGGCAGCATGTATGAGGAAAAGATGCCACATTTAGGAAGCAGACAAACAACAGAAGAGAACTTGCAGCAGCTTCTGATCCTGAGAATATAGAGCAAGGAAGATATAAATATTTTTTAGGCTTAAATATTGTAAATTCTGTGACATGCCCATAACTATCTAGCTGTCCTCTGTCAAAACAGATAAAATGCTGGGGCTTATAGATTTCTAATCCAGCTGTGGGGGTTTTTTTAGCTTTAAACTACCATTTTAAAATTTTTAACATGTTTCAATTATTGCCTTCCTTCTTGAGCCATTTCAAGATCTTTAAATTTATTAAATTTGTTAGGGCCACCCACTTATATTAGATATTAGGTGACTTACAAAATCCCAGAGACAATTAAAACAGTTAAAACATGCATAAAGAGACCGCTAAGATTAAAAGTCACAGAAGTAGAGATTGGAGTTTAAAAGAGCTGCAAGGCTAGATGATTTCATCCGTTTCCAAGATCAGTTATTTTTCTATAGCCCAAACCTCCATGTAGGAGACATACATTTATATTGATAAAGCCTATACAATATCCAGTTCTGTTGCAGACCCGTAGGTGGTAGTAGTTGGCAATATGCAGAAGAAACTGGGATGGCGGGGTGTGGGGTGGAATTCGGTCAGGAGCAGTCACAGTCTTGGCTCTCTGCTTAGCGTTTTAAGTGGCTTTTAGAAACCTTGTTGCCCCAAACAAAGCCCAGAACCAGGTAAGTTAATCATTCTGATTATTTGGGTACCTGTTTGCCCTCATTTATGGCAAAGGGGGTTTCTTTCAAAATGCAATCCTACTGGTAGGGAACAGAGAGCAAACTCCAGACACATTCCCCCGAAAACCTCTTGTTTTTGTAGTCTCTGCCAAGCCCGAGGCATGGGAAATTGTGTGCAATGTATAATCATCTTCTCTATTTCCTTCCTTACCCATTTTTCTTCACCAATGTTGTCTCCTTTTCCTTACCCAGAAGATACCCTAACTCTTTAATACCCTGAATTCTGTCTGATCACTTATTTCAGCGAGTTTTTCATTTGCTGCTCCCCTCCTTATCATCTAGCCAGCTGATGACAGTCTATTTGACAATCTGATTTTATATTCTATCTTTATTGTAAAATGAAAATTCTTATTTGGTTTGTGCACACAATATGCTTAAATTGTTATATGTGTGGGCCTATGGTTATATAAAATGCACAGAGACAGTTGTATAGGAATGTGAGTGGTAGAGAAAGAGTACAGATGGATGAATGAAAGTTATGTGTGAATAAGGGGGGGAAATAGAAAGCGTATTGGTGTGGAATTGCAACAAAAAGAACGGAAGGTTGCTATGGTAATAGAGGGAAGAATAAAGTGATTTCTGGTTCTTTTGCTTCAGAAGTAAAAAATAAATTAACTATTTTAGCTTGCCTACAGTTGTAGCATTTGGACTGGCCATAAGAAAAGTCTTTCTGAGAAATTTCCCTGCCCTAATGGACTAACATGGCTATCTTTTGAGAGTTAGGTTTGGTTTTTGATCCAAATAGCCTATCCTTTGCTTCTTATTCTAAAATTGTTGTAATTTATTGAGATACAGCTGCTTCATGAGAAAGTTAAATGAATTATTCAAACTTATGCACAACCCAGTTAAATGTATATGGGGCTTCCTTTGTGTAATCCAAATTTTCCATTGATTGAGTCCCCTCAAAGAACCCACAAAATAAGTCTGCATCTTCCTTATCTTACAGTTGGGGTATTGGGGGGGGGAGGGGCTGGACAGAAGAAATGTCCCAGTGACTTTGCAGAGGTAAGAGCTCAGCCTATAATATCTTGATCCTTAACTCGGGTACTAAAGTGTATCAGCTCTGCTTTCCTTTGCATTGAGTAACATCAGTTTTTTGTGCTATAAATAGATGGTTTCGGTGATTTTATTCAATTTTGTTTGGTTTGAGATATTATTTTCCATCTTATATTGCTTTTGTATAACATAAGCCCCATCCCCCCCAACTACATGCTATGTGGCTTGAATCGGAATCATTTGGATAATAAAGTATGGGTGGTTTGGTGTTTCAACAATTTAGCTCTCACAGGGACAATTATGTTACAGTCTGCATGATTCTTTTTAAAACTTCAGAACAATTACGAGGAGGGTAATTTGTAAACTCATGAGAAGTGGCTTGGGTTTGCCTGAACAAGGCTCTGCGATTCTCCTTGTCATGGCAACACAATCTGCTTCAAGGAGGTACTTCATATGACACAAGGCCTCAACTGCCATGAGCAGAGGGCTCTTGCAGGAATTGCTGAACAATGCAGAACAGGAAGGACAAGGAAATCGATGCAGTGACTGCATATTGCTACCATGCTATTTGGCCAAGTGCTTTCCAAGGAGTGGCTTGTTCGAAGCTTCGAGCAAGTAACACAGCTTTGCATGGTCCTAGTGATTAGGAACGCAGCAAGATAAAGCTCCTTCCCCCAACTCCTCCAGCCCAATAAATAGAAAGAAAAAGCTGCTGGATTAACCTCTGACTCTGCTTTGGCACAGGGGGAATTTCCTTGAGACCGAAATGTCTCTCCAAAAGAGGGTACTAACTAAGGGAAGGGAAAGGAGGGCACCACCATACTTGCTGCCTTCATGCAAAAACTAGAGGCAGTTTGTTCATTTGTTTGTTAAATTTGTTTGCTGCCCATCTGGGTGGCTTACAACATTAAAATATGTGCGAACAGGAATTGCAAGCAAGATTCTTACAGAGTTTTGGAGCTACAACACTGGCTGGCCTGTTGGAAACAGTGGGAGGAGTAGAGTACCATATTAGTTCACATGGCTGAGGCTATCAAAATAAATACTGCATATATTAGAAATGAAGTAGTGGCAGCTGTTTCCAGGTAGGGAATGAGAAGTGCTATAGATATCTTGTTGGATCATTCTATCTTGGATCTAGGAGTCTTAGTGGGCAACCAGCTAAATATGAGCCAGCAGTGTGTGGCAGCAGCCAAAAAGCCAATGCAATCCTAAATTGCATTAACAGAGGGATCCAATCAAGATGAAGTGAGGTACTAATGCCACTCTATAAAGCCTTAGTAAGAGCACACCTAGAGTACTGCATTCAGTTTTGGTCACCACACTATAAAAAAGATGTTGAGGCTCTAGAAAAAGTGCAGAGA
>JANHFL010007791.1:259518-270191 GCA_032468155.1 Oxyrhabdium leporinum
TATAAGCAATACTCTTACATCAGTATATTAATCCAATATACCTCAGAATATTGCCCCCACAATCCGGGTCCTCATGAATGAATGCCTTCAGATCAAATCCCAAGGGTGGGTTGCAAATGGATTTTTCAGACAATCACTAGGATATATGAATAAGGAACTTAGACTAGAAATCTACCAAAGTCTGTTTTCTTGCCTCTAATTAAAAATTGCAGGATCACACAGCAAAAAAATTCCATGTTGCATATAAACACATAGCCAGAGAAGTAAAACTTGATGTAGAAGATCTCAGAATTTAATATATTTAGTACCTAGCCTTACTATCCCAGGAAATAGAATTTATAACAATAATAAAACAATACAATACAATATTGAGCACAATTGAGGCAGACAACTTGACTGTTAAGTAAAGTGTTGCTAAGTGAAATTGCAATTGTGCTTATTATCTTATTTGAACTTTTCTTTCCTTAACATATCTGTGAAGGTTATAAATGTGAGGATTAATTGCAGTTACTTTTCCATCACCATCATAACTATGAACAGTTGCTAAACAAGGATTACCTGTATGATTTATATGTGGGAGGTGAACTCTTGTCTACAACTCCTGATTCCAAAACATTGGGATATGAAGGCATGAAATGAAATTCTATTTTTTTCTGCCAGATATAACCTGTCAAACTAGGTAGTGGGCTGACACACAGCCTGGAAAAATCAAATACTAAACAGCCAATCAGAAATAAGAAGAGCTTTTAGAAAAAGAAAGGGGAAGCTCCATTTTTTCTCTTTTGCTTTTTTTCTCACAGGAGGAGCTAAAATATCTCCACCGATGCTGGCTCCTGATAAATCAATGCCCCCAGCCTATAGAATCTGAGTTTGAAGATCCTGGAAAAATATTTCCATTTAGGGAATAATGATGTTGGATTCTGATTAGTTTTGGATTTCATTTAGTGAAAAATCATTTGTACTATGTACTGGTTAGATTTTGCTTTACTTATTCTGCCTTCATTCTGTCTGTATATTCCTGACTGGTGAGTAAATTCTGCAGAAGGCATTTTCTTTTGTTACTGTTTTATTTTCTACTTTTGTCTTCAAATCTTGACTAATTCTTTATTTGCCTAATAAAAATTTGAATTCTAAATGAGCTGCTAAATCTTATTCTGACAAGGAATTTAGTCCATAGCACATGCCAGCTGCCTGACTTAAACTAGTGAGAATAAAGCAGATTTGGAACTTCCCACTGCTTGAGTAAACCATAGCAATGAGAGGTGTTTTTTTACTGGAATAAAGTGGATGGTAACAGATTTACCCTGTAGACTCTTTCCTGACAGTTGTGAAGTGTGCAAGAGGGTTGTAAGTGGAGGATCATGAGTTCTTCCTGACATCAAGCCTGCTTGCTGTTTGTAAATTCCTTACAACCTAAATGGCAGATATTCAGGGACTGAGGGGATAACCTGGAGGGTATGTATGTTATGGTTGTTCCTCAGTACTTAGGATGTTATTTATTACATAGATTATATTGTTATTATATTGTTTGTTGATATGCTTAGTGTTTGACTTTACTACTTTTCTGGAATATAAGCCATTCAGAGTCAAACTTGATTGAAACAGCAGATAGAACTAATAAAATAAATAAATCTAGAAAATCCAAAGGACTTAGGGTTCTTGTTCTATTTGTAGGTATCTTATTGTATAGATATTTTCTTTGGCTTAGGATAATGGTACCTTTTGGGCAATACTTCTCAAAAACTGGTAAACTGAAAAGCCTGGAGACCTGTTTTATCCCACTTCAAGTCCATGTTTTCCAGGATAGACCCAAAGTTCAATATAGATCCAAGTTAAAGTGTATAGATCTTAAAACCCTCAAACATCCATGTTTCCAAAATATTTTTTCACCTTAATGTATCTAACCTCCAGCATCCTTAGATTGGTGGAAATTATTGATGAAGTAATCAGTGAAGGAAAACAGAGCCTTGGCTGTTTCTGTCCAGGCCCGAGGAAGAGCAAACATCAAAAGAAAGGAGAAAATGGAAATGTTCCCCTCCAGGAAAATGGAGGGAAATACGATTCATTTAACATTGCCTCAGGAAAGCATATAAGAAGCATCATGGGCCAAAATTCCAACAATCATCTGCAACAAATGTGCCATGTTTGTTCTTCACCCCAAAATAACATACACCTAGAATCAATTAATGGAAGTTCTAAAAGCAAAACTTGGTGGATTAGAGCATCAACCCTACACTTTATTTGTGAAGATGAAGACTTACTGAATAGCAATGTGGAAGTCATTGCTCACAACAAACAGGAAACGAAACTCAAAACTTACAACTTCACCAAGGGACCTGGCCACATGACACTTTTAAAAGCAAAATAATCGCAAAGCAGAACATTTTTGTAGTAGCTAGCAACCAGCTCCAACCTCCACTATCCCTAGCAGCTTTTAGCAATATAAGTGCGCTCCAAAAGTCCTTCAAAGTTAATACTCTGCCAACTTTTCACAGAGGAAGTAATCTATCACCAACCAAGAAAAACAATAGGAAATTGTGTTTGTAGATGATTCCCTCATGAGAGGAACAGAAGTTCCCATTTTTCACCAAGACTTTTCATTTCAACATGTATTCTATCTCCCAACTGCCCAAATTCAAATTAAGGTGGAAAGAATGACAATGACCTGCTAATCACGGACCCTTCCTACTTATCCATATGGCTATACTTTGGGAAGAAGAGTGAAGGATCTTGTGGCTTACTAATTCTCCATTAGTTTTTCCCTTTGAAGACAAAAACATATCAAGGAAAAGAGAGTTGGTGCAAGCAACATAGCATTTTTCACTAATGATGCAAAATTCAGAGATATGTAGTTGCTAAACAGGAATGGAATTCATCTTTTTTAGATGTTACTAAACAAATTCATGTTCGGGTGGCAACTTGGTAATTTGATCAGGAAGGTTTTAAAGTAGAATTTAAGAAGGCAGGAGTTATAAGAACCATTGGTGAGTAACAAATTGATAAGTAATAGTTAAATAGAGCAGTAAAACAAAGTCTTTTGGAAAATATTACCTTAACAATGAAGCAAAGAAAGTACACGTAATTTTTTTTAAAAAAGGAGAGACTGAATATAGAGCATTTCACCCATTATTTTAAATGTCTCTACATGTCAATGCTATGAGGTAAACAAGCCATGAAACAGAAGGGATTCCAGGAATATTCTATATTATTGCAGAGTAACAGAATTTGGAAATCTTGTCAGAGTTTGCTTTGCCTCATCGTATACCAAACTAAATCAAAATGGGATTACTTTAAGTTTCTTTTCATACTTTCCAATTTCCCAGAACTAACTTGTCTTTTTTTCTCTCATAATTGTTCATTGCTCTCTTCCTTTTCCATGGTCAGATTTACATTTCTTGATATTACACTAACACACAAATTGTGAGTAACAAGAAAGGTGAGCTAAATGTGATAAGACACAAAGTCAAATATAATAAGATTCTCCACCTCTGGATATTTTTATTAAAAGATGGACGGCCATCTCAAGTTTATTTAACTAGTTTTCCTGCACAATGCAGAAGGTTGAATTAGATCAAAACACAGTAGCACGTTACCATGACAAAGGTGATTAAAAGGCAGAAGTCTACCAGAGGGAAAACAGGAACTCAGATCTCCATCATGTTGTCTTACTATTGCAAGGACCATGAACTGGATGAGGGATTATGGTAAAGGAGCAGGGATATTATCTGTGGAAAAAAATATACCCTCTCGATTTTAACTCAGTTTTTATACCATAATGGCAAATTCAACAGAAATAGGCCTGGAAGAAAAAATTAACAAGTTACCACTAAGTGACTTTATAACAAAGAGTTAGCAGGCTGAGAAAGAATCCAAGTCAGTTAATTAATCCTGAACCTTGAGTAGCCAGAAAGTTTATAATTCTCAAAGGATTTTTAATAATGTTAAGACTTCTGTGAAAATAATGAGTCCCTCAGTGAGAGAAATGTCTGGAACTGTTTAGATTAATTTTTTGCTCTAACAGAAATAGAGGTATAGAAAAGAACTCACAAATTGAAAGCCCAGTGCTAACTCACTGTTAATAAGACAATCCAGACAGAGTTCTTTAAGCAGTTTGTTTTTAAAGGAATCAAATTCTTCATTATGGTTTTATATCCTTTTTAGCTGAAGCTAATAAAATGATCAATTATATGAGATTGGTGGATACATTAAACTGCAACCAAGACCCACATGAAAAGTCTTCTTTTTTTTAATAATCAAGAATAGAGAGGAAAAAATAACAAAATGAATAAAAACAAAATACAAAAAGAGAAAACAAAACAATGCAATTACAATAATATAAACTGTATGATTAAGTCTACTCGTGCATAGATAAATGAATGCATGATTCTTTATATAACAATTCAGTAAAAAGACTAATCCCATTCCATTCCAATTGCCCTGCAAGGTCTATAGGCAGTTCATACATGAGATGCTAGTAACATCAGTTTTTTAATTCCCTGGGTAGCTGAGGCCATAAATGTGTCTTTCAGTTTTGAAGAACTGATGTTTTGGCAATAGAGAATCTATTTCCATTATCCAGCTCTCTGTTTCTTTGCAGTAGCTATGAGATTCCAAAAAAATATACATCTGAAAATATGAAACTTTGAAATTAATGTATACAATTACTTCTTCCCAAAAAAATAATTATTCAGGAAATTGCAATACATAGATTTTAATGATGCACATTCTTTTTCTGTACAAACAAAATAGACTTTATGAAATTTATAATATTTTTTTTATATAAGCCATATTCTAAAACCTAATAAAGTTGCCAATATTGAGGTTAAAGCATTTTCCCACTGTTTAGGAAAAATATGGGTGACTAGTTTCTAATGACATTTAGTCTTTAAGCCTTGAATTGATGTATTGATAATGAATATTTATGAAAACAAATTGTAAACTTTGGGGTCTCAAATAATTTTATGATTCTTTCTAATTACTTTGAGACTGAACATGTCACTGGTTGAAATAAAGATATCAACAAATGCTTTAATTGTACATACTGTCAGAAATTGATAAATGTTATTCATATTTTAACATAGAAAACATAGAAAATGATTTAAAAAATGCATCATTATCATCTGCTTGATTATCTGATGTAGAGATCATCGTCTATCCAGATTTTCCATAAGGGCATTTTCAAATCAATTTCAAGATCTGAATTACCTCACAACACCAATTTAGCATTAAAAGAAGGATAAAAATGTATTTAACTCAATAGTAACGTAAGATGTAGCAAGTCTATTTCATTTTTAATCCCAAACAATCCAGTTAGCTAAAAGTATTATATATAAACATTCCAAAAAAGAATTTTTGCCAAGTAAAAATCTAAAAACTGGTACTAGTCAAAATATGTAGAGAGTGGTACAATTCAAGATTCAGAAAACTAAAACCTGCTTCTTTAACTGACAGTTAATATCTTTTTCAAAGTCTTTAGAACTGAAGAACTCCATGAAACAGTGTGCATGAAACAGTGCACTGAGTATATGAAAATGTTTTCTGTATATGTGCATAGGACATGCCTCTATTGTTTGCAAGTTTCCTGATTATTATTTACATAAATTACATGGATTAATGCAAAAATTATCATATAGACCATCCCATGATAGCATCCTAATTTATTCAGTTTTGTGATAGGAGTGGGTTTAACTGTTTATGCCAAAGTTGCACTTGAGAATCTCTTAATTGTTAGCAAAAAAAGATTCATTTTGAAATATCCCAAAATATCAAAAAATCAAAAGCTTGCTAACTCACATTCAAGGATTATCATCTAGGTATAGGTAGCAGTTTTTCTTTTTCATTCTTCCACCCATATCTTTTACACTTGTAACATAAAAAATCACATTATTTGTATTTGTGTGCACAGCAGTTAAGGAGCAAAAATAGACTTGGAGAAAGCTATATACATATTCATGACATTTTTGTTTCCCCAACTTGTTTAATTTACCTTAGAGAACAGAGCATTTATATATATATTCTATTGCTGTTTTCACCTTTAAAAACACCTCCTAAATTTGTTTATAAGCATAAGTTTTCTTAATTTGTTTATACATTTTAAATATTTCATAGGTAACATTGCTTCAGGCAGTTACAAATGCCATGAAACAATGTAAACAGTTCAAAGCAAATGTAGCATTAATAATGTGAGCCCAGTGGCTTTAACTATCTACAATTACTACCTACTGTCAGATAAACAGTTTGCTGCTTAATTCAAAATTTAGCGTAATACCAACGCAAAAAGGATAAATGTATCAGAAACATAGGATTTGCTAAATTACACATGTTGCCAACATCCAAAAGCATACACATGGTCCTCGACTTACCGCAGTTCGTTTAGTAAACATTCAAAGTTACAACTACACTGAAAAAAAAGACTTATCACCGTTTTTCACACTTATAATCATTGCAGCATGTCGGTGGTCACAAGATCAAAATTCAGTTGCTTGGCAACTGGTTCATATTTATGATGGTTGCAGTGTCCTGGGGTTACATGATCACTTTTTGCGATCTTCTGATGAGCAAAATCAATGGGGAAACCAGATTCATTTAACAATTGTGTTACTGACCTAACAAGTGAAGTGATCCACTTCACAAATGTGGAAAGGAAGGTCATAAAATGTGACAAAATTCACTTAACAAATGTCTCGTTTAGCAAAAAAAAAAAAAAATTGGGCTCAGCTGTGGTTGTAAGTCGAGGACAACCTGTATTTAAAACCGCATAGAGTTAAAGTGAACCACTTAGGTTATTGAGTCTAATCTCCTCTTCAGTGCAAGATTCCAGGGGTGTTTTCATTGGTGTGTTCTAGCCTCTGCTTGAACACATCCAGTGAAGGGGAGCCTGTGCCCTCTTTGAGCAATGAGTTCCACTGTGGAACTAGTCAACCTGATAGGGAGTTTTTTTTCCTAATATTCAACTGGAATTTGCTTTCCTGTAATTGAATTCATTGTTTGGTATCTTGCACCTTGCAGCTCTAAAGAATACAGTCTGTGTAAGGTACTTTCAAGTATTTGAAAAATGTGTTCCTTTTCACTGTTCCCTCAACAGTCTCTTTTTTACGTTTATTTGTTTTATTAACATTTTTTCTACAGAATAAAAGACAGATTAAAAAAGAAAAGAGAAAACAAAAAAGGAAAAAGAAACTAAAATTAATAAAAACATACATGACTTTTGACCACCTTTTCAACTGATAATTACAATCTTATTATGCTTTCTGCCTCTCAGATGTTTATACAAGTCCCTCAACACATCATTTAATCCACATCGTTTTAAATCTTTAAATCCATAAATCACGTCATTTGTTTTATTTCCGCATAAAGTTGATATAAGATTTCCAGTCTTTTTAAAAAGTTTTTGTTTTTTCTCTAACCAAACAGATCAGTTTTGTCATTTCTTCAAATTCTGATCTTTTCATAATCCATTTTTCCACTGTGGGAATTTCATTAGTCTTCCATCGTTTTGTATTCAATAATCTTGCATTCACCATATACAAAATCAATCTAATAGGTATCATTTCCAATTACTCAATCTACCGTGTGTCTTTTTCAATTCCCCTTCAACATTTTCAAGGCCAAATATTCCTAATTCCTGCAGTATGTTAACAGGTCCTCTGCATCATCTTTTTCTGATAATTAGCATTACAAAGTAATCCAATTAAACAAGAGTTTAGGGGTCTGTCTATAGGCAGAAGTAGGCAAGGTGATACCCAGGGACCAACGGCTCTGTCTGGGAGAGATGGTGCCCATGGAAGGGGAGCTGGCATGATGCACTATAGTGAAGTTTCCCAAAAAGGAGAGAGCGCCTTCCAGAAAGGGGGAAAAAACAAGAGGGAGCACAGCCTAGAACTGGACAGGAGGCAGAAAAAAAGAGTAAGGATAGCCACTCCCTAGAATCTCCCAGGGTATATCCATTAGGATGAGTGTAGTACAGGTTTAGTCTGGCAAGATTCTGTCTATTGTGTGTAAGCAAATAAGAATTTGTTTTGAATTATTCTACATTGTGCTTGGGCTTAGCCTGAAAATGTCTCTTAGAAACAGTAAGCATTCCACTCCCATGGGTTAATATTTTTAATTATTTATGAAGCTATCACACTATTATGAAGCTACAACCCAAAGCATTGGCTGGCAGCTCCCCATAAATGATCATTTAACTTAAGAATGCTTATTCTTAGAAAAGAAGGCAATGTTGGGGAAAAAAGAATATGCTAGAGCTTTGCATGCTGCTTTTGATATGCTAATATCCACAGTACATTCTTATTTTGTTTAAAAAAAATACATTAATTGAAATCATAACATTTTAGGGCAAAAAAACTAATATAAAATAATGAATGAATAAAAGAAAAATCTGCTTGCTATCTTCAAAATGGAAAATAAAAAGATTTACTACTAATGGCAACATAAACACTACAAATTTCCATAAAGAAATGAGGAACTGACATCACACAGATCAGACATTATGGCCAAAACTGCCAGCTGGATGCTGGATCCAGACTACTGAAATCTTTCTTGAGAAAGGAAGGATTTTCTAGACAACCCACATGTATTCCAGACAACTATGTTTTATGTCAGTAGATGGCAGGAACTGAGAGTTTTGCAGTCATTTGCAATCATCTGGGAATTATGGGATTTCATCAAGCTTATAGCCATTAATGTAGCCTTCATGGAGTCAAAGTTTGACCAAATCTCACTTCTGGATCACACTGGTTTTTACTTTTTAAAAATTACTACTTTTTAAAGAACTTTCAGAACGTTAAAAATGTTTTTGTAATACACAACAAAAGGGTAATTAGCGTGTTGATTTCAATAACTTTTAAATGTATTAAGGGTTTAGACTTTGAAGTTAATTAAAAGAATCCTTCCTGTGGGAAATCTTCTACGTTTACATCTGAATAACTGATAAGATGACTTTGAAGGCTGGTCACTAAAGGTCACCAGAAACAAATGAATGCATCAATAGATCCACTGAGAATGGTTTATGACTTTTGGGAACGTAAGCTTCTTTTTCAGCTATCTACTATGATACATAAATTGAATGGTATTATTGAACACATTTTAATGAATAAAGCTGAAATTGACCTAAATGTGGATTTGAAAATGTACTGTATAGACACATGGGAAAAGATGAATCAGTGGATATACAAAAATATGAACTGTTGGTTATACAAATGAAATGGACTGAGGCATTAAGAATTTAAAAAGCATACAAATAATAAATCAGAAGAGTGATATGAATAACCATTAAATTGTAAGGAATTTTAGGAGAGGAGACAGTAAGAATCTGGAGAGTGATGTGGATAACCTCTTCGTACTGGATCTACAAAAGGGGCTTGCTAAAGTTATCAATGATCTTTAGGTATAGGTATTATTTGAAAGGACTTCTCTGAGAAAAGGGAAAGAATACAAAGCCAGTTTATTTAATCAAGATTGAAATAGATGGATTGTTATTTATGGAAATGTTTAATGGATTTATGTGGACTATGATTGGAGGATGATATTTTGCTTATTTAAAGAAATGAGATAGGAAGGAGTTGTTTAGGTAGAAATTGAAGCAAATGTTAAAAAAAAGGATTCAAAGTCAGTTTATTAGATACAACTTGCAATAATTGTATTAATACATCTTAGCCCTTCATAGACTATTGCTGATTAAGATGAAGTGAGGAGGTTTTAAAAGACTTGTGTTTGGAGAATGGGGTAGGATATGGAATGAAGATATGGTTGGTTATATCCAGTGGTGGAATCTAAACCTTATCACCACCGGTTCTCTGGGCATGGCTTGGTGGGTATGGGGCCATGTGACTGAGTGGGCGTGGCCAAGTCGACGTCACTCATGGCAAGGTGGGACGGCGAGGCTTCCGTGCATGCATACAGCTTCAGCCATGCACTAAGGCTCAACCGAGCACCTTTCAGGGCCTGCTCTGCTCCATCTCTGCTCTCTGGGGCAGCGACTGCTTCTCTCTGCGACACTGCTGCTCTTGCTGGGAGAGCGTCTTGTGCAATTTAGCAGCTGTGAGCCACCGCTTTCCTCTAAGTCCCACATGGAAAGCGCTGTGGCACAGAGAAGCAGTGCTGTTGAATGATGTTTCAGCCGCAGCACTTTCTGGATGGGATTTAGAGGACCCAAAGCAGTGGCTCGTGGCTGCTAAACTGCACAAGACACTCTCCCAGCAAGAGCAGCAGTGGAGAGAAGGAGCTGCCAGCCCGGAGAGCACTTGAAGCATCTCTGTGAGCGACTGAGGCTCGGCAAGTGATGGAAGAAGTGGCTACAAGATCTCCACCACAGCACTTTCCGGATGGATCTTCTCAAAGGTAAGAAGACCCGTCCGGTCCATTCCCAAACCGCTTCAGCCCTCCTGTGCCCACACTGCCCCCCCCACAGCCCTTTGGCATAGTGCGGCAGGCTGCAGGCCGAATAAATTGCTTTGGCCTGGGGGCCGTAGTTGGAGGCCAGAAGGGTCAGCAGCATGCGGGCGGAGGCTCTAGATGGAGCAAGGCCGGAGCTGGGGAATGGTGCTTCCCCAGGCCCTGACCCGAGGCGAAGGGCGAGTGGGCGGCATCTTATCTTTGGTGAGCAGAGCAGGCGACATGCAGAGTGGAGGCGAGGTGCGGAGATTAGCTGGGCTGCGTGGTGAAGGCGAGAT
>JANHFL010007791.1:274081-289077 GCA_032468155.1 Oxyrhabdium leporinum
TGTTGCTAAATTTCATACCTTGATGGGGTAGGGGTTGTGTATTTTTGTGAGTTGTGTAATTTTGTGAGTTTAGTTGTATAATTTTGTGAGCCACGCCCACCCAGTCACATGATTAGCAAGCCACGCCCACCAACCCACAGAACCGGTAGTGAAAAATTTTAGATTTCACCACTGAATTCAAGGTGTTGGTGATCACCTTTAAAGCCCTTCATGGCATGGGCCCAGGTTACTTGAGGGACTGTCTCACCCATTGGGATTGGCCTGTACCACTTGTGCCAGCAGAGGAGGCTTGCTGTGGGTCCTGTCAGTCCAAGTATTCCAGCTGGTGGGATGCAGGAGGAGGGCCTTCTCTGTTATTGCTCCTGCCCTTTGGAACTTCTTGCCTCCCAATGTGAGGTTGGCCCCAACTGTCCTATCCTTTTGTAAGGACTTAAAGACATGGCTCTGCCAGTTGGCCTGGGGCCCCGGTAGGGGAACAGCGCAATGGTGGTGGTTGATTGAGTGATAACAGATCCTACCTCCCCTCCACTCTGCCCTCTCCCATGTGTTTTTGGTTTTAATGTTTCTTTTTAACTTTTTATGTTTTAGATTTTATGTAACTGTAAGTCACCCCGAGCTACCCTATCATAAGATGGGCAGCCAATAATGTCAACCATCCGACTAGTGAATCCCAAAAAAGTAGTCACTTTCAGGCATTTTAAAATCCCAAAAGTAAAACTTGATTGGATATACCATTTCAGCACTGAAGAATTAAAACTCAGCTCTGAGGTTTTCCCGCACAATGCTATATAGTTAAACATTAGTTTCCCCTTCTTTCCACCCATAGTGATCATGCTGCCCAATTACGAATTAGTCTTTTGTTTTGAGAACAGTTCATTTTTTGTCAGACACCTGCAGTAATGACCTTGGTGGGTTCTCAGCTCACACATTCTATTTTGGGATCACCTGCATTCTTTTGTCACCCTTCCCTGCCCCCAGTTTGTTGGCAAGTTGAATAGTGATAAATGTTCAAATGTTTAGAAGCATACCAAACTTGACAAATCAATTTAATTAATAAATAAATGTTACCTGATATTTTCCTCATATGAAATTTTAACAGAAGAAAATAAATGTTAGTATCTCCATGTTCAATATTCTTTCTTGTAATTGAGCATACTTCCATTGTCAGAGATTATCGTTTCCCTGAGAACTTGAAAGCAAAAATCAAAGCAAAACTAGAGAACCAATTACTTTCCCAAGTATTTTTTTTTCTTACAAAGGCAATTTTCAAACTCTGGAACAAAGAAGCCAGGGATGGTTATGGCAGTGGCAATGGCAGTGAGTGGGACGGGCAGCAGAAGGTGGCAGCAGCCGGGGGCATCCCATTTTCACACGCACCATCACTACCACTACCGAAGGGGCTGGGGATGCTGATGGCAGTGGCAGCAGTGGTGGGTGGGTGGGCAGTGGAGGTGGCGGTGGGGACATCCCATTTTCACACATTGCGCTGCTGCTGCCACTGCCACTGCACCAAGTTCCAGGCTTAAGAGGCTAGTGATGGTGGCAGCAGCGCCAGCGGGTGGGGTGAATGGTGGGGAGATGGTGGAGTGAACAGGGGGAGGGCATCCCATTCTTACACCCACCACCACCTCCACTGCCACCTCACTGAGCCCCAAGCCAAAGAGGCTGGGGACGGTGGTGGCAGTGGGGCGTGTGGATATGGGATGCCCCTGACTGCCACTGCCTCCTCACCCACTGCCCCATCCACCACCACCACTGTCCCGGCCTCTTCAGTCAGGAGCTCAATGGCAGTGTTAGCAGTGGCAGCAGTGTGTGTGTAAAAATAGGAGCTTCCAGTCATCACTGCCACTCTGCACTCTGCCTGCCTGCTTGGCTCTCCCTCCAGCCACTCACGGTGAGTTGTCCCCACAGCAAATTGGCCGTATGGGGTTGTCCTGCAGCAATTTGGTGGTGGTGAGTTGGCAGAGGTGAGTTGGCCATGCCAAGTTGTCCCGTTCTGCATAATGTTAGCTCTCAAACTGCCAGGAAGGGGCCATAACTCAAGAACTATTTGTAATTGAAGTTCCACCCAACTTTTGCATGCAATATTTGGGATTTTGTCTGGTCCCACCCACCATTTGGGTTTTTCCTCTAATACCTTAAATACCTCTGGATTTCAGAATTTATGAGCTCATCAGTATCATACAATGACTAAAACAGTTTTTTAAACATAATATATTGCCATGTAATTGCATTCGTAAATTGTATTCATTTTACAAAATCTCACAGATTATTTAAAAGTGCAATTATTTTATTGAGAATATTTCTCCTATTTTCTGCTGATGTTTTCTGAAGTAAAATACTAACATCCGTTTTAAACATGAATTGAAGCCAAATGTCATGCTTGCTTCCTATTCTCTCACTGGTTGTTGTACACTTGCCGTTCCCTCCCCTCCTCTGGCATGTCTTTGCCTCCTCCCAAGCAATCATGCCCTGCAGCAGCCATTCTGAAAATGAGGTCCCTTGGGTGCAAATAAGATGTCCAACATGTTCCACTGTTGGAGCCTGATAACATTTGCGTCTTGATGGCAGTGCCTGGGGACCTGCCATTTGTGACCTTGCCCCCACAAGCTGCATTCATTTTAGATTCATCAATCTAGCATGCATAAATTCACAGTTGGAAATATAGTCCAAGTTCAGTGCAGTTACGTTCCTCTCATAAACTGAGGTTAATAAGGCAAAGCAATGTTTATTGTCAGTCAGACTATGGTCCTGTTGTCCAAGAAGGCATATCTGGTTTCAAAATTCCAAGTGACCATTTAATGCTGGCAATCCATTGAAGTATTCTGTATCTGTTTGCTGCCTCCTACTGACTATCCAGAGTCTGTGTCTATGACAGCCCTTATGCCTCCTACTGACTGTCCAGAGTCTGTGTCTATGACAGCTCTAATTTTGATGGCCATATTAGGATAGGTGACAAGACATTCTGAGCAGAATCCTGGTGAGGAAAGTAGTGTGTGAAAGAAAAAGAGAATTGCTGGAGTAAACAGGGGAGATGTAGTTGTACATTTTTGTGAATTGGGTCTTGGAATGTTAACAATTTTTTATTTCCCCCCCCCCCGTTTTTTTTCCCTTTTCCCTTCTATATCCCTGCCACCTGTCTGCTTGTTTAATAGAAATATTGTTGATATAATTAGGCCTTGCTTATGCACTTCTGGTACAAGGATTCATGGGATACCAGGCATTTCCTAGGAAGAGTAGTAGGATTTCTGTAGTCCTCAATTGTGATTTTTGTCCTAGAAACTGATGAAAAATGCAGGACTCTTCGTTGTGTGAGTCTAGGAACTTGAGCATATCAAACATGTCCTGTTCCCTCAATCCTTTTATAGAGACATTAGAAGATCTCCCATCTTAGTTTTTACAAGGCTTTTGGACCATATTGATTTTCATGTTTTTGCTCTTCTTTCTGATTGTAATCCTACCATCCAATGTTGCAATAACCAGCTGAGAATTAGCCAGCAATAAGAGTTAGATACGAAACAAAAAACAAAAACCCCATCCTTACTTAAATACTTGTGTTGTTGTATTTCTGTGTGGAAGAGAATCCTCTCAACAGCAGAGGTTCTAGGTCACCTTGAAAATAGTGTGTTTATTACGAGAAGTGAACGTAGATTGATCAAGCACAAATCTAGCCAGAATAAACTGATTTCACCTTTTGTTTAATTTATTTGACCGTGGGAGTACTGCAGATATATTTTTACTTCAGCAAATCCATTTTTGATAACTAAACCAGTGGGATGGATGACATGGCAAAACATGCTTGAGAAGCACAGTCAAAGAATTCTCAGTTCTGCTCATCAGACTGAAGGGAGGGAGGTCACCCCTAGAGCTCGACTCTTTAGCATTGTTATGAATGATTTCAAGAAGAAAATGGAAAGACTGCTTTACGGGTTTGCAAATGGCACACCACTAGACAGGAATGTTAATAATCTAGAAGGCAGAAATAAAATGAAAAATGAGTTTGATAGATTAAGGAAATGGGCTGAAAATAACAGAATTAATCTAAAAGAGATAAATGAAAAGTGTATGTGCTCTAGGAAACAAATTAAATTCAGAGGTTTAGAATGGAATGATATCTGGCTTGGCAACAGTGCTGGGAAAATGATCTTAGAACAGAAGTTAATTACAAACACCAGTGGTATATGAGTACGAAAAAAAGCAAATGCAATTTTAGACGGCATCGGTAGATTTAAAGCACAGAAAGTGGTACTTCTGCATTGGTCAGATCCAAACTTCTAGTGCCACAGTGCCACTATGTAAGAAGAATCTACACAAATTGAAACAGTTTTGAAGAAGGCAAGAAATATCAGAGGACTAGAAACAAAGAAGAAATGGAGAAAATTGACAGATCTGAAGATATGTTAACATTCTCAATATTTGTAAGAGCTGCAATTTCTTTATTGTCTCTGAACACAGAACCCAACATAATGCTTTAAATTAAAACAGTCGTAAGAGCAGCTTGATGTTTAATGCCAATTTCCTAGGGAAATGATGAGCTCCCATTCACTAAGCTAAAATGGTGGTTGGACAGCCATCTGTTGGACATGATTTTCATTTAAATTTCTCCTTTGAGCAAAGAATTGGACTGTATAGTTAAGCAGCCTCTTTCAATTCTATGATTTCATAAATATTAATGATTTGTTTTCCTTCATAAACTACAGTGAGAAATGCTCTGCTATGGTAATAAAAATGTTATGAGAAAATAGAGGTCTGGCTCAGTATACATTAATGAGGGAATAAAACATTTCATTTGCAAGGAGTGAAAAAGAGAAGGTAAAATAATATACATCTTTAATGCAGAATTAGAAAAAAGAATTTCTTAATTTGAAATTGCAGTCTAATACAATCATTAGAATTGATGGAGGGTGGTGTTGCTATTCCTAACATACTTCATGTTCAATGTTTGACATAATTAAGAAGTACATTAATATTCAGCATGCCCTTTAAATACTCACAGTCTGAGTTCTTATTTATTAAACATGGAAAAGTCAAATTTGCATCCATGCCCTCATTCAAAGGCGTACAGTCTGCCTTTCACTTCAACAGAGTTAAATAATGTGACTTTAGCTAGAACACAGAGGGAAACCACACTATAACTTTTAACAATCCATTGAGTTTCAAAGAGGCGGTTATGAAGAAATTTTCCTTGGGGAAGTGGTTGATTGGACTCAAATGCACCATTTTTGGCTATGATAAAAAATAATATCTGGAGAGTGCTATTTTATGGACCCACTTGACTTGTGTTTTTAGCCAAGATATGTGAACATGACTACTTCTGCTGCCTTGGTACTAGGAAGCTGAGGAGTGTTGGGATTTTCTATTAGTTTCCTTTGACCTTTTATTAACGTCCATAATTTCTCTCAGGGTTACTTTGAAGGATTGGTCCTTGTGAACATTTTAACAGGAGGTTTCAACCTTTTGGTCAGGCCACATTTAGTGTTGATGACTGTTTGATACCTAGATTATGTCATCTCACACATCACTCCATTTTGCACCTATGCAGCTTATACAAGTGAATATAAGACTACTGGGAGAGGTCTTGATATCTGTGCCGCTATATGCTGATACTGTCTAGTACTCTGTCTGTCTCAAAAGAAACCATTAATTCCTTTAATCAGGCTTCAAATCAATGGTTAATTAAATATCTTCTAGTATATCCTTTTATGTGTCAAGCTCTGTTTCTCAACCTTGGCAAGTTTATGATGGGTTTCTTTCTTTGAAGATGTTTTGCTTCTCATCCAAGAAGCTTCTTCAGCTCTGACTGGATGGTGGGGAATGAAAGGATTTATTTATATTCTTTGCAGACAGCTGGTCATTTGCATTCTTTTAGACAGTCGTTGAGACCACTTGGTAGCTTATCTGTGTCCTTCTCAGGGTTACCTGAGAAGTACAAATGAGTGTGGAGCTTTCTTGGAACTGCTGAAAGGACTGTGTTGTGGAGTTGTGCTTTCTGCAGGATGTTTTCTGCCCTGTGCCTTCATTGTGGAACACAGGCGCAGGCTGCTGGGGATGCTACCTGTAGTCTACAATTTTTCTGGAAATCTGTTCATACTCCCATACCATTTGAAGGATGGTCATCCCAAACTTCATAGCTTGACTAATGACTGAGAATCTCCATACATATTTAAGATGGGTGAACTACAACTCCCAGAATTACCCAGCCAGCATTACTACTTCAGTGTAAGGGGACAGCTGCATAATCAATTTCCTAGCATAGCATAGTGTAGTATAGCATAGCCTTTGCATTCCCCTTAACAAATGAAGGGAAACCTAACTGCTTTTAAGTATGGTAAAGAGCACAGATTTACTGACATGAGGAAGAAAAATGTATGTCTATGAAACTCGGGAGAAAGCGAAAGGATGCAATCATCTGAATGAAGATGACCTGCTCTTCTGCAGTGGGTGGAGGTTTCAAAGACATGCATGAAAAAAGGTATAGGTTTAACTATAAGAGTTCAAATATATATCAGAAAGTATGAATTGATGTCACCCATGTTATTTTATATTGCAAATGAAAGTAGGAATCTATACACAGAGAATGCAATAATTGTATCTTATACTTTAGTAAATTGTAACAATAAAAATCTATAGATGGAGAAAACCATGCAATATTTTGAATAAATGAGAAACAAGAAATATTCTGAGAGGAAAAAGAATATAGAAAAAAATTGAATCATTCGGACAAACCAAGAATGCCATTCGGAGTACAGAAAAATGTTTATTTGTTCTGAGTAGATGGCTTACTCATGCACCAAGATGAAAAATAATTATTAAAATGAGACTGAGTCGATAGATTATAATAAAAGATTTAGAGATATAGTACTGAAAAATATAAGAATGATGAGAATTTCTGAATATGAGACAGATAGCGATTTCATAGTATCAAGAGTAGATCTTTGGAAAATAGACAAAAAGATGTAAGAGATGGATAGAAAGATGTCAAAGAAGAGTGAAATTAAAATGGTAGTAAGAGAATGGATGAGTCCTATAGATAAATTAGATCAGTATAGATTAGAATATAATTAATCTTGCAACAGGATGAGTGAAAAGTGAATGCAACAGATTTTCTGGCAGAATGAATGGAAAGGGAATGCAAGAAAAGAAGGGTTGGAACGTAGTGAAAAGAATTCTGTGAAAGAAGCCAAGGAAGGAAAAAGAGGTGGAGAGGGAGAAGGCATGGTGTGGAGAGGGATACAGACAAAGGTGGTATCAGGACAGAATGGCATCAGAAGACATGCAGTACAACAGCTGAGAATGGCAGAACGAGAGTTTTCAATACAGCAGCTGAAATAGTAGTGCAAAACTGCATATTTCAGCATTAACTCAAGAGGGAGCAAAAGACCATAAATAAATAAATTGCTGAATAAATCTGATCTTTTTTAAAAAATAATTTTAATTAAAATTTAATTTTTTTTCAAAAATAGATTTTTAAAATTTTAGAATTTAAAAAAAATTCCATTGCAATTGCAATTGCATTGCAAGGTCTATAATTAATTAATTAATAAGATGCAGGTAATATCAGCTCTTCTATTCCCTGGGTAACTGCGGCCATAAATGTGTTTTCTCTTTTTTGTATTTTATTTTTATTCATTTCTGTTATTTTTTTTCTCTGTTCTTGATTTTTAAAAGAACAACGGACTCAAAGACTAAAAAATTAAATCAATTTATTACCAAAAAAATAAAACACTTCATAAAACCATTTTTAAAAAAAAAAAAAAAAATTAAAAATTACATTTAAAAAAAACTAAATCTTTAAAAATTTTTAAATCTGGGCAGATCGTTCAGCACTGCCACTCCCTTGTCTTGTTGGACCCCATCTGCCTGCACTTGGTGCCCTTGGCGGTCTCCATCAGCTCTAGCTTGTGGAGGAGGGTTGCCCCCCCCCCCGGGCAGTTAGCTTGTGGCACGGGGGAGCCACTGGCAGCATCCTCAGGATCAGTTTCCTTCTGGCAGGTGGAGAAGGGAGGCTGTCTCATCTGCCTCTCCATTTCTGGCCAGGTGGGTGCGCGTGGACACCCCGGGGTTGCTCCATGGTTAGCTCCAGCTTAAATTTAGGGCTGGCTAATTGGAGCTTTGCTGGTTGGATTTGGCTTCCCCTCCTTTCAGGGAGTTTGATAGCACCCTCCATCTCTTTCCCCCTTTCTTTTGGGTGGCACGACTGCCCCTCCTCGTGAAGTGCGGCTTGGTCAAATTCCTCCCCCAATTGCTCCAGGGATTCACCTAGGGTCCCAACTAGGGATTTTGGGGTTCTGACCTCTTCCCCTTCTTCATCCACTCCAGTCATCCTAGTTCGCTTATAGGTTTCCCCAAATGATGGGAGCTAAGGTGGAGGAATTTGGCCTTTGCTGCTTTAGGGACTTTTTTCCACCAATATTCATCCCTTTCTGCTTCAGTCACTGAGGCGGGCATCCCGGACGTCTCGGTTTCCATGGTCAGAGACAGCTGCACTTGGGTTCCATTGGGCTGCTGGTTCCTGGAGTTCCCTGGATGGGAGTAGGATCTGCCTCCTTCTGGGTTGCCAGGAGCAGGCTTTCTTTGGAAAGTCTGTCCCCTGCCATAGAGGCCCGAATTTCTCTCCACGCACGCCAGATATCGGAGAGCAAGTGGAGAGTCAGTTCTGGCTTCACCCAGTTCATGCCTTGCCCTGTTTCCCCCTCCCATAAAGTGTGTCACCAGTCACATTCTCCAATGAAGCAATTTTGCAGGCCGTAGAAGTCACTCCCTTCAGCCATTGTGGGTCTCTGTGTAGATGGCCTCGACTTTGGTCGGCTCAGCTATGTTTTGTTTTGACTGAGGTGTGAATTCCTTGGTGCAGCTGCAAGGCACGATTTCTCATCCCCCTGCCTATGGCAATTCGGGAGCAGGTCAGGAAAGCTTCGCAAGTTGACATAAGTATTAGTTCAACATTAAACACAAGAGGGATCAAAGACTAATTTTTAAAACCAAAGAATACAGTTTTCAAGATTGTTAAAGATTGTTAAAAAAAATAAAACTCTGCATTAAATCAGATTTTAAAAGAAAGAGGGTTGGAACTTTTTCAAGGAAAAAACATAATCATAGTAAAAAGACTGACACTGTTGTGATTTGCAAAATAAATGCCGTGTACGTAGTCATGCCCATAGAACAGGGGTCTCCAACCCTCAGTCTGTGGACTGACACTGGTCAGAAACCGGGCCATACAAACAAGTGAAGCCCCATCCACTGGATGCAGGCAGCACATGAAACCACTCCCCCTCTGATCTGCAGAAAAACCTTTCTCCGTGGAACTGGTCCTTAATGCCCAAAAGGTTGGGGACCGCTGCCAAAGAAGACCCACATTATATTTGTATCAAATGTAAACTAAATTAATTACTCGAAGAAAAAGTTAAGGGTCTAAGGACAAGTCGTACCACTCTTAGGCTCAAAAAAAACAAAATGAGAAGCTCCAATTAATGGAAGAAGAACCAAACTGAATACAGTACAGAACAAACAATTACCAGAAAAAAATGAAGGTTTAAATGATGGCAACATGTCTCTCGTAGAAAAAAAAAAAGAACAAATGTCTATACAAGCCAGCCCTGTCCAGTCCCACTAGAGCTAAGCAATAATTTTCATATCCTCTCCCTGGAAGAAAGCATGCAGTCATCTAGAGAAGAGACAGCATCAAGTGTACCAGTGACAGAAAGAAAAGTAGCCCAGACTTCCCCAAGGAAAAAAAAAGTTGTGTGTTGATGATAGGAGACTCACTTCTCAGAGGAATGGAACAACCAGTTTGTAGACCAGACAATCTATCAAGGGAAGTATGCTGTCCCCTAGCAACAAAGATTAAAGATGTGACTAAAATCTAGGTTGTATATTCTATAGAATAGCACTAAAGCTGTGCAGTTACCCTAAAGTAAAGCACTAAAGTCTACAGTTACCCTTACGTGGAAGAAAACAAAGCAAAAAATATTTGATGGAATGATGGACAAAAATAGGCTGTGGACGAGAAGGAAAAAATGCATACCAAAAAAATAAGAATGAGAGAAAGACATATATAAAGAGAACAAAGATAGTTGAAGAATTTGGAGATAAAGAGAATAACAATTAAGATTAAAAGAGGCAGAAAAATATAGAGCAAGGTTTAGCTCTAATGGTTTTGAAAGGGAAGAAAAAGAGCAGACAAGTAGCCAGCAGCAGAACAAATGGAATTAAAAACAATTTAGGATGAAATTGAAGAGGCAGAACACCAGAAGGTAGTATTTTAAAGATTTGTATGAGAATAATATGTCAAGAAATCAAACTGAAACAAATGCTTTCAATTTATTGTCCAAGAAAAAAATAGATGAAAGGAATTCAAGGTTGTGAGAAGGCTCCAGGAGAAACATTACAGTGGGACTGGGAGATGTATTAGGATATGGAGGTGGTTTGTGTAGGAAATGGTTGTGCATCTTGTTTAATGTTTGTGTGAAGGCTGTGCACCTGATTATTCTACTGCTTCAAAGGGATATAAAAAAGAGTGAATGCAAAACTGCAGGGAGATTACTATGCTAAATATGCTTGATCAGGTCTTGGTGGAATGGGGCAAGAAAGGATAATAATCCACGATAATAATTATTTTGGAACTGCAAATTCTGGGACATTATGTCAGGTAGGGCGAGATGGACAGATTTTGCTTCTCAGAAGAGAAAGGTATAGATGTGAGAAAGCTAATTTCCTGGCTATTGATATATAAAGAAAGTATATGAAAAAGTGATCAGGTGCAATTACAAGACATTTTGCACAAATTTGGAGCTGAAAGTTGCTAGCACATTGTAAAAAAGAGCAATATATGATGGAAGAAAAGCATGAATTGAAAGCATAAATTGAATGCTTAGCAAATTATTTAATACTGAGCATGGAAAATGACAAAGAAATGTAGATGAATTAAAGTATTTTAGCAGAATGCTGTTGAATAGTGTGGATATATTGCAATGAACATTTGTCAAAAACAAAACTGGCTTTGCATAAGAAAATGCTTTTGCCCACTTAATTGTATGCAATTAGAGCTGGGGAAATCTAAAGGTTCAGTGCAATGGGAAAACTAGAATATAGGGTAAAACAAGAAGAAAAGGTGAAGAGTGAATTGATGTCGGATCAATGGAGATGTAATGCAAAGATGAGTGACTAATATGAAAAAAGTACATGGAAGTGGTTTGGTGATATAGAGAGAATGTATAAAGTCTGAGTCTTCAGAGAGATGTATTAAAGTAGTATGAATGAAAGAAGAAAATGATTGAGAAAAGTCATGGCTGAATGAAATTCATGTGTTTAAAAACAAAAGGCAGTTTACCATGCAGTTGTATGAATGTGGCGAAGTGAGAATGATTTGTAGGGCTCAGAAGGTATACAGAGATGTGATAAGTGGTGCTATTGTAAACTATATTTATTCCCATTCCTTTTTCTTACCTCATGATTTATTTCTTTGGCTTACTATTCCTTAATTCTTTTCCTCAAAAGGAAATAATGGCATGATGGATTTTTACATATTTAAGAAATTATTTGAGGCTTCATTTATAATAAAACAGTTGAGAATTTAGTTGCAATTCATTAGCTCATAGTTACTTCATATTTGTCTTTGCCATGTTCAGTTTTATCTCTTTTATACAAGTGTTTTACAGATCAATCCTGCAACTCTCTAAAGAAGAACTATGTGAAATCGGTACTATGTTCTTCAGTGCTGAGGCTTATTTTCTGTATAGGAACTGGTTACGTGGAAAAATCTCCTGTCTATGTTCCTTCTGTAGGAAAGATAATTTCTCTGATTGCGAAACTGCCCTATGAGGGTAATTTAATCTCTCATGTAACAATGTCTAGGAGAAAAATAGAGATCCACTGGAACCAAAGCAATAAAGGTCTGAAACAAAATGTATTTATAGTGTTAAAATACCCTCTAATAATGACCTCTGGGCTCCAGTCAAAGAGACTCAGACCCTTGACAAGAGTTGAAGGCAAAGGAGAGAGAAAGTGCATCATCAGTAATGAAGCACTGATTACATTACAGACATAGGAAAATCTCCCAACTCCATAGATTCAGCTATAGGGCAGGTAACCAGACCCAACCTTGCAGCTAATAGCTCAAACATGTTGGCACCCCAATTTACATTTCTTAAACCAAAAGATAGACATTCCTTCTAGTACTGTGGTTAGATGGTTTTATTCACAATTCCTGAAATGCAAGCCTGGGTCTTGTTATCTGCTACTTTCTTTTTCATTCCTCAGAGTCAAACTGAATTATGATACCAAAGGACACTCTGAATTCCAACAAGTTTCTTATTTTTCTGCAATTGTGCTAACATAGGAAACATGACTTAAATATGAACAATCAAAATTTCAACTAAGAAAATCTATTTCAAAAAACTATAATTTTCAAACTTTGCATCTTTCAATGCATGAATCTAATGTATAATATCTAGGTGCAGGAGAGACCATGACCAATATCAAAGATATTCCAGATTTTAATTAAATCAGTTACTCAACTTGCATAAACGATATAAAAATATTACTATCAACAATATAATCTTTGTTCATTAAAATGGCCTAGTAATAATTTAATTTTACTGAGGAAACTGAATGGAAAATGTCAAAAAGAAAAGGAAAACTATAAAAGCAGAAGCAACAGAAATGGTAACAATAATAATAATAACAACATATATTTGGGTTACCCAATTTAGACTCAGAAGTATCAGATCCCTCTGCCTCAAACTGAGTTACGAAGTCTGCACCTGGCCCTAAACTTGCTTGCTTTTCTAGAGTTTCCTCCCTCCCAACATTTATGAGTAATATTTCTCACCCTAAATGAAGATGGTCCCGTCCACCCATTTTAAAGTTCCCAAGGGTGAGAAACATTGCTTTAAGGATAAGTTTCTCCTCCCTTCAGAAAGCAGACTCAGTAGACATTTTGCCTACTCAGAAACCTCTTATCTCATTCCACAATCTTCTCTCCTTTATAACATACGATAACATATGCAGTAGATAGAAAGACAGAGAGATAGTAGGACCTCTCTAAGTTTAAGTGATTTCCTTTCTTTCTAGTTATCTTTCACTTCCTCTTTTCTCCTCTTGCATTGTTTTTTCTAGCCACACTAGTTAAAACGTATATATTGCTAGCTTATATAGCAGTTAGTAGTATATAAGGATCCAGATATTCCATTGACATTCTTGTAATTAGTTCAAAAGGGATATAGTGGTCTTTCATTTTACTCCAACATGCCTGCTTTGAAGATTGCAGTAGCCAAAGTAGACTGCCTTCTATTTAACCATTCATCAGTAAACATGTGTGAAAGTCACCTATTTTTCACTTTCATTTCAATGTCTGTCTGCTTTCATTAACTATAACTCCATTAACTATAGCAATCAGGTAGTATAATGATTTTTAAAAACCTATAGAAAAGAAAATATGTACTCAGCTTTTCAGGTTTTGTATCCTTAGCTAGTAACCTTGATATTTCAATAAGTAGTCTACATACAGTTTGTGTGGTTATGTAAATCAATTAAAAATTGTTTGAACAACTAAATAATCCTTAGTAACACATATTTATATTTAATAAATCTAATATTTAAGTGAATTTTGATTTACAAACGATGGCCTACTTATAAAGTAATTGTATGAATTAGCCTGAAAAAGAAGCTATTAACATTATAAAGTGAACTAGCTTAATTATGTTAAAAAAAAGTAGGCCACATTTTATAGAAATTGGTATGAGGAAGTATCAAGTTATACATTTGAAAAATCTAAGACCATCATTTGGGGAAAAAAATCTGAGGACCCTTAAAGCAAAAATGCCCTTCATACTGTATAAGTTCCATGGCAAGTTCAGATAGATTGATTGAGAGAGTTCTGTACAAAGGAGAAAAATATTTGTGAGAAGCAACACACACACATACACACACACACACACACACACACACACACAAATGACTTTCTAATTGTAATGAAGCTGATTGTTGGAGTTTGGAGCTTGAGGCAGTAGTATGAGAGATGAAACCACCTTTTTCCCCTCAAATGAAATCAGAATTTTATTCAACTAACTCAATAGCTGCTCTGAATGGGAGGCAGAGCCTCATCAAGAAGCAAACACTAAAATTAAAGGCTTCTCTTTCTCTACCATTAGTATGTTTACAACCCAAGAGCTGTGACTAGCTCAACTTGCAGGGATCCGTTTCGGACAAACCACTTCCCTTCCCATTCATGACATTTTACATAAATGTCAAAAGAGTCATTTTGTCTATCTCCTGCTTTTATCACTTCTGCTTGACTGAAACACTTTCCAGCACTCTGCAGCTCAGGTGGAAGAGATCAGAATGAGAACTTCATGGAAGCCCAAGGATCGAGACAGAGTAGATCCTGACTGGTAGATTCCTCCCTAGAGAAATAGAAGTCTCTTCCTTCACTCACTTTATCCATACCTCAACCAAAGTCAATGTCCACTGTAATGTACACATTACTGGGAATGAAAATTATAGACAACCACATCAAAAAGAAATAAAACCATTTATTAAAGATAATTATGATATTTTAATAATGGTGGCATTCCCAGATTGTTGAATAATAACTCAATAATCTTTTCACTGCTTAGGTAATTAACATTTGATTAGGAAAAAACCTCTTCTTACAATCATAGGAGATAAATGTGAACTGCTTGATGAACCATAGCTCACTCACTGCTTGTTATTGAGAAATAGAAAAAGCTAGAACCATGTTGAAAAATCATAATTCTAATTTTGTGTGGAATACAAAGGGTGAGGGAAGAGGAAGTCACCTTTTTTTGTAATTCATTTTCTCCTCCTTCTCGAGCTTGCATATTTTCTTTTCAGTAAATTACCACCTGGCTGTGCAGGTTCAAGTGATCCTTATTTAGTGAGAAGGAACAGTAAGCAGGCTTATTTATTTTATTTTATTTATTTTTACATTTATATACCGCCCCATTCCGAAGACTCGGGGCGGTTTACAGCTTATA
>JANHFL010007791.1:300938-311020 GCA_032468155.1 Oxyrhabdium leporinum
AGAAGTGATAGCAGGACAAAGTGAAAGCAGCTTCTAAAGCCCCTTAGACAATATAGTTAGACTTAAGGCACTTGAAACCCCTCCCTATAGTGTGATGTGTATTTAGCCAATCCACAGGTGCACAGATGTTATAGAAATGGTCGTCCTTAGGAATAGATAACTGGCCTTTCTCAGGAAACCAAAAGAAAGTGGCAAGCAAAAGTGTAGGAAAGCGAAAGTGTTCTGCATGATTCCCCCCTCCCTCCATCGGTTGAATGGCAGTATCACTTTGGGGATCTGACACAGACATTGAGATTCGCAAGCAAGGCTACTGTTTTTAATGCCCCATTTGTTGAGCACAAAACAAAGTATATATATTTATTTGTGTCAATCCCAGTTTCTTTTCATTGTTTTTAACTCCCACTCTTTTAGTCTACAAGAAAAGAATCAAGCTCTTTCTCTTCAACCAGGCCTTTTGAGTTCAGATAATAATAATTTAGAGTTTTTTAAATTGGATTTCAACTGTTTGTACTTTACATGTTGACTTTTTAGACATCTTCAGTGTACTATGGAAGAAAAACAATTTACAAATTGAAACAATAATTAATGGATAAGGTTTAAATCCACATTTCCATGTCTTGATACCCAATATAATTTCTTTTCTCTTTATTCCCTTTTTTTACACAATTACTGTATATTGCAACAAACAGTGTATTATTGTTTCTTAGGACAGTAGCCATGCAAATCAAGATTATATACAAATACGTTTTGGTACAAATCAAATTTTCTTGTGTGATATTTTTCAGAGGGGCTTCTGAACAATGCCAGGGATACAAGTGTCATGGATACTCTACCACTGAATGGTAACCACGGCAATAGCTACAGCATTGCTAGCAGTGAGTACTTGAGCAACTGTGTGCAAATAATTGACCATAGCTATAACCACAGTGAGACTGCCTTAGAGAAAAAGATTCTGAAAGAACTCACTTCCAATTATATACCTTCCTACCTGAACAAACATGAATGTTCTAATGAACAAAGTAGGAATCTGATGAACAAATTTGTCAATAATCTTGGCAGTGGGAGTGATGATGCCATTGTTCTCGATGACGTCACCTTGTTTAACCAGGAGGAGAACCTGGGCTTAGAACTCATTCATGAGGAATCAGATGCCCCACTGTTACCCCCAAGGGCATATTCTGCAGAGAACCACCAGCCTCACCATTATAGCAAAAGACGGATTCCACAAGACAACAGTGAAAGTTTTTTTCCCTTGCTAACCAATGAGCACACCGAAGATCTCCAGTCACCGAATAGGGATTCTCTTTACACTAGTATGCCTGCTCTGGCCAGCATGCCAGGCACAGAAAGTGTCACCACCAGCACCCAGACCGATCCCCCATCAACTAAAGGTGGCGATGGCGATGATGTGTACTACAAGAGTATGCCAAACCTGGGCTCCAGGAACCATATCCAACAGCTACACACTTACTATCAGTTGGGGCGGGGCAGTAGTGATGGATTTATAGTTCCACCAAACAAGGATGGGACCCTGACAGAAGAAACCTTGAAAGGACCAGCTCACTTGGTGACTAGTCTATAGAACACTAAGTAAACATTTTAATAAAACAAATGCTCCCTGTACAACATCTGGATTATTGTCTGGATTTAAATGAAAGCAGTGGTAATATTGTGTGTTCTCCTACTCCATATTGTTCTAAACAACCAACAGCTCTCATAACTTTTTAATGGAATTGATAGGCCCATGAAGGAAAAAAAAAAGGCTAACTGCCTGTTGTTCCCCCTCACCCAACACATACACTGGCGTCACATCAGAGAGACCATATGCTAATGAATGAGATACAAAAGGAAGTGGTCCATTGTGTGGCCTTCTCACATTATACTGCATTTGTTTAAGCATCTTTGGGTGCTGTCTTCTTAGTACCAAGGACCTGACTTACAAAAGGCCAAATATGCATTTGAAACTACTAGCAATGATGCGTCTAGATTGGAGTGCTGCACAAAACAGAAGCAAAAATAGCAAAACTGTTTCTTCTGAATCTGTATCACATCATAGTTTGGGGTTTTGGTTTTTGGTTTGGGGTTTTTTTTGTGTGTGTGTGTCTCTCTCTTTCTCTCTCTCACCACTTAATTTAGCCAAAGCTCACTGAACTGTGGAGCAAACAAAATCTAATGAAATAGAAAGTTGGTAATTGTATGCTACATGGTATATTTTTTATGTTTTTCTGTATTAACTGATGATAATTCTAATGGCAGAAAAAATGGAACAGTTCCTATGTAATGTACAGATACTAGCATTGCACATATAGTCTACTCTTTGTTCCGCCAAAACTTGCGTCCCTGTTAATGTGGTGGAAAAAAAAAACTTTTTCTGTTGTGCTGGTCTTGCAAGTTTGTCTACCAGTAGAAACAATTCTTTTCATGTATTCTTTATTTGGCCTTTTTTCCTCTCTCTCATTTAAAAAAACACCGAGTAAACAAAGTAATGATTCTTTAACTTTGGGTTATGTGATATCACACTCTGTGTTTGGGTGTGCGTTTGTGTGTTGGTATGCAATATATATCAATGTGCATATAGACACAGATAAACATCCACACAATATACTCCGTTTCTTCTATCTACGGATTTGCCAACAGTTTCTTTTTTTCAGATTAGAAACTTGACCCATGTGTTTCCAGGGCACAATTGATGAGATGCAGCAGCCTTTGTGGTCATCAGTCCCTTCACCAAGGCATTATGTCCCTTCCAGTAGCTGGGATTTCATAATGGGACTTATGCAGATGAACATAATGCCTTTACAGGAGTCAAAATCTAACCTCAGGCTAGGAACTTTCACTGCGATGGTTTGAAAAACTGCTTCATAGCAAAGATATTTTTAAAAGCCTATTTTGAAGTGGTAATATATATATATATATATATATATACAAACCCTTCCATTATTTTTCCTAGCAGGAAATGTATTTATTTGACAAGATTTAAAGTAATGTAGACCTTCCCAGGAGGTAAATTAGCAGCACAGATTTTACTCTTTTTTTTTAATTTATGATGCATTTTGTATGGTCACCCAGTTGAATGACCTCATTACTAATATTTGTTGTAACAGTGAAATTTGTTTGCCAACCAATAAACAACTGATTAAGATTTAGAAGGCACTGTATATATGTCCTGTACAATCAGTCTCTTCTGATTTATCTCCCTTTCTATCTTTAGCAAAAGAATATTAGTTCTTTTAGCGCTGAAGGTAGCTATACAAATGAAAGGATTACTCAGCACAGACTGATGTAGAGAAGGAAATAAACCAGGTATCTAAACTTGTGAGGCAGGCATAAAAAAGAAGGGCCTGGGGTTTAGCTTGGGACACGCTGACTTTAGCGTTAGCTAAAAAGAGGAGCTATTTTTTTTACATACATTTTTCTACCATATTTATACTGTATGTAGCATTTACTGTTTGATGGATCTTTGTAGATCATACCAGCCCACAATCTAGTGGCATGAAACAGTCCCTGTGCACCTTTTATGTGGCCAATTTGAAGAGTTAATTCCAACAGATAACAGAAGGCCCTTAACTCCACTACTGATATTATGTGAGTGTTGTAGCGCACTCTTGGAGTAATCTGTGAATGCAGAATTCATGTTTGCAGTTATGGATAACAGCAATAGCCCTTATGATACTCACAGGTGACAAAACTGGGAATTAACTCGGTCTTCCTGCTACAGCTACCCAGAATACTAGAACTGGATCTAGTGCAGGTAGTCCTCGACTTACAACAGTTCATTTAGTGACCAAAGTTACAACGGCACTGAAAAAAGATATTTTTGCTCATTTTTCACACTGACGATTGCAGCATCCCCCCCGATTACATGATCAAAATCCAGACACATGGCAACTGACTCATATTTATGACAATTGCAGTGTCCCAGCGTCATGTGATCATCATTTGCAACCTTCTTGCAAGCAAAGTCAATGGGGAAGCCAGATTCACTTTACAACTGTGTCACTAACTTAACTGCAGTGACTCACTTAACAACTGTTGCAAGAAAGGTCATAAAATGGAGTGCAAACTGACTTAACAGATGTCTCGCATAGCAACAGAAATTTTGGGCTCAATTTTGGTCATAAGTCGAGGACTGCCTGTATACAGAGCAAGGGACTTCTTGATCAGCTTTGGGATTTGCTTAATTCCCTTCTCCCTATCATAATCCCAAGAAAAATCCTAATTGTTACATTATTTCCATTTTCAGAAGCATTTGGATGAATTCCTTGAAACAGAAGTAGCAGCTGCTTCAAGGATGTTCCAGCTCTTACTTGGTTGAAGCTACTGTATTATGAAGGGCACATTACTTGCATTAATGGCATTCACGTACAGTAATGGCTAATTTGATTCTGTTTTGTGAAACAGAAATGCAAACACATTTGAAGTCTCTCCTAGATCTTTTGTTCTTGTTTTACTACTTGGTCCTCGTTAATTCTCTGGAAAGGCAATATTACTCTCAGTTGCTTTAACTGGCTTTAACCATGGAGAAAGTTTCTTCTAAATTCAGGAGGAGATCAACTAGATGTGCTGAATTGTATCCTTTGAAGAGATGTGGATAAAATCCCTTTGCTATTCCATACACCCCCAACCTAAGTGCTCTTTTGTTGATACTTGCTTGCAGGATTTTGCAAAATAAAATTAAAATCCACCAGTTCTATCTGAAGTTGATTTATTGAGACACATACATTAATCATTTTTAAGTGACTTGATTAGGAAAAGATTAGAAGAAACAAAGAAAATAGAAGAGGACATCTCAGGAAATGAGATGTGAGCAACATAATTTATTACTTTTGTGAGTGTTGTGCACATTCTTCTAGCTTTCAGGAACATCTAAGGTAGATTTTCCCTGAATTTACATGGAAGCAGACCAATATTTTTCATACCCCTATCTTTTAGCCCAGTGCAGGTGACAATGACACTCTTCCCATCTCCCAATCAACACACAACACAAAGAAATGTTCATCAATGATAATTGTTCTTTGCAAAAGACAATTCTTTTATTACTGCGTTTTTCTTACTTCGGTGTACTAAAATCAACAGCATGGAGTCTTCCACAGAACCACCGCCGGTTGTCATCTTTCTCTTTTGTGTGTGTTCTCCTCCCACACAAATGTGCAAATGTCAGCGCCCAATCATTCAGTTCTATGCAACGCAATGCATTGCCAAGATTCAGCTGACTACCCATCAGCTGTAAACCTGACCAAAGAAGTTGTTCTGCTCCCTTGCCACGTGTGCAGGGGAAGATAAGAAAGAAAGATGAAGGCAGCCAGTGAAAGAGCAACCGTTGCAGCTTCTGTGACAAAGAAGGTCTCTCTGTGAGAGATAAGTCCAGTAAGAAAGCTACCATGAAAGAACTACAAGTATCAATGAATATATGACTTAGGTCTGAGGGGCAAACAGGAACACACAACACATTAAGAAACGCACAAGCTACTAAACTCAAACTCTAGGTGGTGGGAGAGCCATTGACTCTGTAAGACTTAAATGCTGAACATAAAGCTCACAACCGAAGACTAAATCTTATACTCCTCCCTCTCCGATTTCTCAGCTTATTTGGCCACACCTCATGACATGTCTTCCTGCATAGACCCCACATTTCATAGATACACTCAAAACTTTATTACTGTATATTAAATAGCTGAATACCAGAAGTATAAATTAGGGACATGTCTTCTCAAAACACCAGTTGGGCTACAAAAATCAAGAAAGACACACTGAAGTTCTTCTAAGCAGTTTTGGTTATTGTTTCTCACCCACATAGATGAAATCTTTCCAAACTAAAGCAAACTACTTGCACCATTAAAGATATCCTCTGAGGGCTCCAATAGAACTGTTCTGGCTCTCTTTCTCCCACTCAAACAATCTAAACTTCACTGTCTTTTGTTGTCTGGAATGCACTCCCTTCTTCCGGAGAATCCAGACTATACTCCATCACACCTTGTTAACATAATCATTCAACTAATAAGTGATCTTTGTAAACAAAAATGTTGCAATGTATGATAACTGTATAGGATTGCTATTGTTCAGGATTCCACTCAGGACAGGAAACTAAGAACTCGGGTGGCATTATTACACTATTTTCCTTTCTGTATTTAAGCCTAGATCTTGCTGAACTACAGCTCCAGCAAACCTAGCCAACATTACCAATAATTAGGGATGCCACAAATGTAGTTGTGCAAGGAATGAAGAGTGACACATTATCCGTCCATACATTAGGCCTGTGCCTACTGCACTGTGCCTATTAAAGGCACGCTTAAGAGTGGCCGGCATTCCTAAACCTATATAATCTTAAATATGATCCTAAACCTATAGGTTATATGGTGACGTAGCATGACTGCAGGAAAATGAGCACATGAATAGCATTTGAAAATATCCCCATATGAAAAGGAGAAAGATTTTTTTTAAGTTCATGGTGAACATCCTCCAATCTTAATTCCTACCATTGCTCTGGCAGAATAGGTCCTTTGTTCCTCTGCAGTCCACTTCCTTCCTGCTTTCCACTTCCCACTTTAAAAAAATGCTACTTTTCATTCCAACTTTGAAATGCTGTCATCCCAACCCTGTCTTCCACTTGATTCTAGGAGGTCCTAACATTCTGTGTCTTGGCATTTTGTAACCATAGATTTAATTGATATTTACGGAAATCTTGTTCAGGTATTCAAAGTATCTGTTTGCACTGAACACATAGAAAAGTCTAGCCAGAATATGTATTGCAAACTTGAATGCCTACAAAAAGGGGGGATGGACAAAATATGCATCACATCAGAAACCTTGTCCTAACATTGGGATGTCATTTCACATACCAAAGCTTTCTTGACCTGCCATTGTTGACAAATCCTAAAGATACCCATTCCCATTTTACAGCAATCTGAAGAAGCTACTGTTTTTAATATCTGAACAAGCATTTTGCTGCCAGAAGTCAAAAATTGAAAACCATTTTTAAAAATTTGGACTATATATATTTGTTTATGTTTTATTTATTTTTTATTTTCTATTAAGTAACATTATTAAGTAAGCCATATAATGACTTCAACATGACATGAATTTATAGGAATTGACAGACAATAGCTATCCTTTCAATATTGCCCTTTTAAAATACTTCTATTTGCAATCGTAAAACTATGCAATATCTAATTATACAGTCCCTCTGTTAATTTCCAATATAATTAAAAGAATATGATAATCTACAAAAATCATGAATGCTCAAAAAGAAAAATAAATTTTCTTTCAAAGGGAGCCACTATAGCACAAGACCAAATCTTATTAACTAATGTTGCGTTTTGAACACCAGATTCCCAACAATTATATTCATCTACACCCAACGATTATATTTATCTACAGCTTCCTCCCAAAAAGGTTTATATACACCCATGAGACTTTTTATTGAATTAATTCCCTGCATTACTAAGGGGAAGCAGGGGAAGGGATAGGAAGCAAAGCTGACATGCAGGGTGTCATTGACAGGTAAAGCCATCTGTTTCCCTCTACATTCTCCATATCTTCTGTACCCATGCCCCAAACCTGATTACCCTTCAGCTTGCCACCTTTCTGATTCCTTTGGACCCTTCATCTCTTTTTCTCAGGACAAAAGTCGATACGAAAAATGTAAGAACTGACAGAAGACGTTTACCTACTAATTCATTCATATGAATGACTTGGATGGTTAAATTGAGCCCAGACATTCCCTACTATGATTAGGAATCATAAACTAAGTTTGCTGTCTGGTAGATGCATGAACATTTCCCATCCTGATATGAGCTCTCCATTCCTCTTGAATCATAACTGTTGTTTTCTTTCTTTTACCTCCCTCACACTTGCCAGATACAATAATTGTTTGTTCATTATCCACTCATATCTTCACAACAAGTTAAGCTGTATCCTTATGTCATTTTGAAATATGTGCATGAGGATGTACAAATTTAAATATTCCCACATACAGTATCTTGGAAATTTCCCTGGTACCGAGGAACTAATGAAGAGTTTGCCTGAGTTTGGAATTGGACAGAACAAATACAAACTGAAAACCATTGCATTGCAGAATACTTCTGATCAGGATTCCAAATGCTCCATTCTTTTGTCTTTTATCATTTTCTGCATTTTGCCACTGTTGCCTGGTTCTTTCTTCATGTTAATGGATGGTTCTGTTTTGGCCCTGGGAGAATTTATTAACTATTAGTATAAACATGCAGGTCACTCAGGGTCTAAGCTAGTGTCTAAAGAGGTTGGAAAACAGAAGTATAAAAAGCTTATTTCAGGTGCAATTCTTTTTTTAAAAAAGGTCTAAGTATTTACAAATGAAGCCAATCTGCATTCAAGTCATTGGAGCTTGAGGTATTTGCATGTAACGAAGCAGTACTGATCTGAGAACTAATCTGAGGAAGATCTTAAGCAGCCCAAGCTTTGGCCTTAAATGAACAGTGAGCAACTCCCTCACATAGCCTTCCAAATACAATGGAATTTGCAGGATTTTCATACCCTATTCTCTCAGCCGATCTTGAAAGAACTGACAAAAAATCCTGATGAACAATATAAATGACCAGAATTAAGCTAATTTACCAGAAAGCTATGAAATAAAGAAATATCCTAATTATTACATCTATTGTCATCCTGGAACAAATCCCTGCATTCTGATAAAACCTAATTATGCTCTTCTTCCTTTAGTGTCTGGGGAAATGATACCATGCTAGAAAGTTTGAATAATCCAGATCTTATGTTTCCTTCTCTAATATGCATTCAAAACGTTCCTGTACTACATCAAATTAGAAGGGTTTTTTTAATCATTCAAATATATGGCCAACCTAGGTAACGGTGACTATGATGCAGAAATGGAAGGTCTCTTCAACAAAATCCTCCCAGTCTTCACTAAAAGACTGGCATTTGCTGATCTCAGAGATACATAAAAATGAGATTCTCAGCCTATCTAATGACATCTAACCTGGATGCTAACTGGCTTTGATTTCAGACCAACATCTCTGTACTGCTTTGAAAGCTAAGATCCAACTCACCCTGGTAACATGTAACTAGCTGATTTTACTGGTTTCATATAGACTTGTGTGTTTGTTGCCTTCCTTAATCTTCCTGTCTCCTCTCCTTATCCAAATAAACTTGTTTTTATATCTGGACATTTGGGTCTAATGGTTTTTTTTAAATAATTTCTCCTAAATGGTTTCTAGCACAGTTATTAGGATTTGGTTCAATTGTTTGTTGAGCTTTTCTGTGTTTGTATTTCGGGGCTATGGGAAAAGATTTACAAAGTGACTTTCTTTTTCCTATAGCTGGGCTGTGGGTGTCCTCGTTAAAATGCCCAGAAACTCTTCCCTTGGCCAGATGCCTATCTTTCATGGGAGAAGAATCCTTGGAAAGCAGCAGATTGTCACAAGCAAAGTTCCTCCCTCCCAAATCCCCATCTGCCCCAGACCTCTGCAGGTTATTTTCCAACATATTCCTATCACAGAGCAGCTGATTTACAAATAATAGTCAGTTGTGAATTGTTGCAAAAACTCTACATACTATTGATAAATTCAACATCTTAATCTGTTGACAAATACTTTCATGTAAAGAAGAAACACCTGGTCATATTTCTATGAAATGTTAATTTTGTTTGCAAAAAGAAAAAAAATGTATTTTATCAAGTTCAATTTCTGAAGCCTTCCTCGGGATTTTTTTTCAGCCAACAGCCCTGGATTGATCAACAACAATGATGACCATACTTCTTTATAGATCAGCCCTCACTACCCTGGCCTGGGCTGGATCTCTCCCTTCGTCTCAGCAGGGGGAGTATATGACCACCTTTGTCAGTACTTGGAAAATGCATACCCCCTCCAAAAAAAAGTCACATAAAAAGCTTAACCCCCACTTTCAAAAACTCCTCTAATGCAGGATTTACAAAACCACAAATGCAACTCTCTGGGAATATATGCACTCTCCAAATACAATTTTGCATACCTAAAAAAAGCACATATGTTGTTAAACATACATAAAAAAATCTGTCATGAAGCAGTCCCTGTATCCTAACTATGCAATAAACAGTAATAAAGTATGAGATT
>JANHFL010007792.1:5241-15877 GCA_032468155.1 Oxyrhabdium leporinum
AAGAAAGGACACAGAGATATCTCTTTCTGAGCTGCTTTTCACTGTGGCACAGCATTTCCCTAAAATATGCTGACTGTAAGTTAACAAGCTCAGTTCTCTGATTTAATTATTCCATTAGGAGCCTCCTGCTGGCTGCAACTGATGCCTGAAACTGACAAGACCTAAATCAATTTCATCCTCAAGACCTTTGTTGTCCTAAATGCACTGTGGTCAGAAAATGATTTCTTATTATCATTTATTACTCTCATATTTGTGCATAGTTGCTATTTAAAGTAGAGTACTATTGTATTCTAAATTTGAAAACATTTCAGAGATAAGGAACATTTCCCCTTGCAGCCAACTGCAAATTCCCAAATCCTACCTTATTATCACAAATTGCCATCATAGAACGAACCCTTAACAGTTCAGTGGAAATTAGGAAATATTTTTTTTTAATTATTATGTAAGTTGCATTACTAATTTGTTGATAAATACAGGGGTGTTTTATTTGCATGCTAGCTCTCTTGATTATTTTTGCATATTAAGTATTAAATAATCACCTTAAAAAACACAGCTAGTTTGGTCCAGTATGTAGAATTTTATCATATCTCAATTACCATGAGAATTTCTTGTCTCTCTATTCTACTTTAGTGACTCTTCATAGGAAATGAAGTAATTGTTGAGTGGAAAATATAAACAAATGCAAGTAATTAAGGGCATTTTATTTGAAAAAAAGTGACATGACTGAAAAGAACTTTCAAACTATTTTTTTTAAGAAGGAAGCTGATTTCTCACATACAGAAGAAATCAGTAAACTGTTTCCTTTCCTTAAAATATATTCTGGGCCATTTAAACTAAACAAGTCCAATAAAAAACCTATATCTTTACAAATAATTCTAGAATATTAAAATTAGTTTTCATCATGTATAAAAAAAGACAATTGAATATTTATGAAAGGAGAGCCTAGACAGCTCTCTGAAGATGGAAGATTCTACTGAAATTAAGCCTGAACAGACAGATTGGAGAAATCAAGCTTATTCAGTAGACATGATGATGACAATACTTATTTTGCACATTGTTGCAAAACAGTCCTAGGGACTGTTGGCACATTATACTCTATTCCAAAGAGATATGATAGACCCACTTAGTAGTCATTAATTACACATTTACAAAACATTCAGCAAAGTTGCTCACATGTTAGAAATTAATTTTACATAGGAAGCATCTCCATTAGTGAACTGTCCAGAACGTTTTCTGCTGGCTTTAATTATTTAGTCTTATAACATGGTGGGTCTGTTCAAATTTCAGGATTTCATTAAAGCATTTAATACAGTGTTTATATGTTTTAAGAATGCAGGCTTCCTAAGGAAGCTTGCAATATATTCCCATACCAATATAACATTACTGAAACAATAAATCAGATTTACATATATTTTGAGCAAGTTTAAACAAGTTAAGTCCAATCCTTACCCAAAATGACATATATAATTTAAAATATACTTTCAGGTGAAAGCTAAAGAAAATAGAAATGTAATGTTTTAAAAGTTAACTCTTAGTCTTTGAATTGGCCTGGAAATGCAGCAGTAATGTATACAGCTCTAAAGAAGTTAAGTAATAAATGTCAGGGTTTATTGCAATATTTTGGGTTTAAAAGGCAAAAAGTTGCTTCAAAACACATGGGACACTCATGTAATGTACTATATATCAATGGTTCCTTAAAACAGCTGCATCTTTTCTCAAGATCGTACACATCCCTGCTAGGCAGCTGAAATTCAGTCCTGAAAAAAGAGCCATTGGTTTAAGGAATCACCAAGACTGTTGGATTTTGATGTGCTCTCACCTTCGTTATTTTCTTGCAGATGTTTCAATAATAAACTGACATTATTCCTGTGAGTTACCAAAACTTGCTACCATATTCACTCATTCATATTTCAAAACACTTTTTCATTTTCTAATCAGAAGCACTGCATAGCGCCGATACCTATCACTCTATTGTCAACAAGGACTGAAATGTGGATACATTCTATTAAATGAAGTCTAAATAACTTACTGTAAACTATCCTGGGTGTAACAAGTATTAAGTCTACTTATCAAGTTTAATTAGTATTAAGTCTACTTTTAAGCTACTCTTCAGCACTAACTCGGATGTCATGCACTAATGTTAGTTTCATGACCATGGTTGACTAAGTAGGAAATTATACATGTTAGCAAATCTTGGCTTGATCTTCATGCAACCTAGTCAGTCACTACTGCCGTATCCAACTTAGATTCCAAGGAATCTGATGCTGGAAAGCCTGTTTCAGAAATATGTAACAAATGGAATCTTCAGAGATTGGTGTACAATCAACCAATGAGCAGATGAGGAGGTGATCAAGTGACAAGGATCCCAGTCCTAGGCAGCCATCCCACCCCAAGATGCACTATGCACTTCAGAGGGCAGAAGAGTGACATTTAGTGTGCCCCCTTGCCTCTCAAGAAGATCTTCATCTCTAATGAGTTCCTGCCTGTCAATTGTTTTCTATAAGGGCAACTACTCACCAGCTCATCTCCTCTGGGAACAACTGATTCTATCTGGACTTGACATGGTCAAAACATTACAATTCTTATCTTCTAAAATTTTATCCTTTGAACCTGTATCACGATGCCCTACTTGTGAATGTTTAAAACCCTCAGAACATGATTTCAGTATGTTTTTTGATGCTGACTTGGCATTACAATAGGACTCTTTGCAGATAAGCTTGCAAATGCTGGGGAAGAGATAGTTTGGTCCCACTTATATACCTGAATGTGAGAAATCTATACACAAATATTGTGTAAATGTAGCTTTCTCAGTAGTTTGAGAAAAAGCATTAGTACTTAAGACTTATATACTGATTCACAGTGCTTTAGAGCTCTCTCTAAGCGGTTTACCGAGTCAGCATATTGCCCCCAACAAGCTGGGTCCTCATTTTACCAACCTCAGAAGGATGGAAGGCTGAGTCAACCTTGAGGTGATGAGATTCGAACTGCGGAACTGGTACACAGTAGTCAGAAGAAGTAGCCTGCAGTATTGCATTCTAACCACTGCTCCACCACAGCTCTTTATAAATAAAATAAACATGTTGTGATCCTCTGATTTGTGTTTACAAATGAAATGGTGGAGCTGGTTAAACTATGCGCTTTAAATGTTTTGCAAGCCTCAAACTTCAAGACATCAGAACAAGGAAAGCAAATCTAGAAAGTTTGGAAAGTTAGCACAATGAATAAGAACACCTGTTTCATAACTAACAAATGGTTCAAATAAAAACATAGACATCTGACATTTTTAAGATATGAAGGATACATTGCAAAGTTCCTAACTAGAGAATGAGCCATTAAGATTATACAATTACAAAATGAATTCCAAAGGGCACTCAACTATTCCCATAGGTGCTCAAAAAGACCTCTGTAGTATAAGATCATTAATATTCTATTCATAACTGTAACTCCTTGTTTTAAAAGCATCTTCAATGGACTAGGTAAATGTAGTTTTATCAGTAGTAACTAGTTGAAAATGCAAGATGTTTAAAACAATACATCTTATTATTACATCGTAATTCAACAAAATCTGAGCCCTAGTACTTGCTTTGATTTCATAACGTTACAAATTTATTGTCTCTTCAAGCCCCAGAGTAGTCATCAATTTCAGAGGATACATAATTGTACAGTAGATTGCACACATCAGTTTGTTATTCAAATAATACTGATTTCTGATATTGTAAATTTTGCCTGCTACTAAATGCCTCAATTAAAAGGTTTTTGAGATGCCAAATAATCACTATCTTTCAATTGCAAATATTTATAAGAATAAATTTGCACATTTTCAAAATTACATTAACATATGATGGTATTCTATAGGTCAGTGTTTCTTAAAACTATGATTCTAGGACTCTGTTGGTCCCCAAGACCCTCCTAGGGATCTGCAAAATAAAAATTATTTGCTAGTTCAGGTTGAAAAATAATATAATATTACAATCCCATCAAACCATCTTAAAAAGCAGTAGCAGCAGCAAATGTCAATTTTAATTTTCAATACAGCAAAAACGGATAAATACAACCCATACAAACAAAAGCACTTTTGAGGTCCTCCATAATCTGTAAACATGGGAAGGGGTCTTCAGATAGAAAACATTTAAGAATCAATTCATTTTACAACTACAAGTATATGATTTGGAGGTCTGAAAATATTTTTCCCCTCTCCTTCAGCTTGTTTCTCTGGGGAAAATAAGAAAAACAAAAGTATACCACATCTATGCAGGTTTTCAATCATCCAGCTCATGTTCGTCTCAAAAGGTGCTTTTCCAAAAGGCAGCTGGACTTTCTTCGTTTTTTTCCTTGAAAGTGTTTCCCATCTCATCGAATGAGAATTGAAGAAGTTTCTTGGATGAGAAGTGAAACATTTTCAAGGAAAAAAATCAAGAAAGTACAGTTGCCTTTTGGAACTGGGACAAAATCTACACATTTCTAGTCTGTGTGCAATTATCAGGCAATTTATGAGAGTTGACACAACACAGAATAAGTAGGTGGTAACTAAAGAATACTTCCACAAGTTCCAGAGTAAAACTAAAGAGTACTTCTCTGAGTTTCCATTGGGAAAAACTATTAAAATATCATGGCTTGCCACTAAAATCTCCCTCTCTCTCCCTATCTCTATCTCTCTCTCTCCCTATCTCTATCTCTCTCCCTCCCTCCCTCTCCCCCTCCCCCTCTCTCTATTAAAAACATCACTAAACCATTGTGTTGATAAAAAGTTAGATTAATATATTTATCTTAAATTGAAATAATTTTATACGATGTTGGGAGGAAAAAAAAATAAGGTACAAAGCTAAAAGATATTTTCTTCTTTACTTTTTTTGTTGCCAGAAAGACAACAGTACTTGGTACAAGTAGCATGCTAAAATAATAGCATTCCAATAAATCATTGTCAGGTCTCTGGAAAATAATCTAACTTGTAGTTAGCTTTTGCAGACACTGATTCTCTCATTTCTTTAATGTGCTGCATACGGCATTTTTCCCCCAAATAAAAAACAACTTAGTTATTTCCTGCTTGGATTAGATTTCAATTGTTTTTGCAGCAAATCAATAACGTTTGCATTTTGTCAATGGAAACAAAACCTGCCCAGATATGCAGCAGAAATTATATTGAATAATATTATACCACTTTAGTTTCATAGGAATTTAATTTCACTTTATCTCCTTCATTTACTCATCACAACAAAAACCCTAGTCGAAAGTAAATATTTATCTCCATTATAAAAGAGCTTATACTCAGCTAATGCAGATGGAAAATAAATGTGTACTGTCACCAAAGGCATTTTCCGGTGGCAGAGTAAGAAAAGAATAAGAACCATTTTTATTGTGTGGTACAAGTGACAAATGCAACTCACAAAACGGACACAAAAAAGCTAATAAAGAATATATAATACATTACTATTGCCTTGCTATTTACAAGAATAAAATATACTGGGTTGCAATATACAAAGTGAGGCTCAAATTATGTCACTTTAACTGACTGCTTCATTTTACAATTCAATGAACAAGAAGAAAATCATGAAATAAAGTACAGAGGGAAAAGATGTCATGTATATAGCAGTTACTAATAACGTAACTAAATATCTCTCAAAAAGTATAATAAATTGCAGCTGATTAACCATGGCACTCCATGAAGCATATAGAGCATGAAATTATTCTAGACTATGTAAATTACTTGTACATACTTATAAATCTTAAATGTAATTTTTCAGTTAATAATTTTACAATTTTGGGGGAGGAGGTGTAAACCAAATCAAAACCGGGACATTTCTCCATTCAATGTGTGAGTGTGTAAAATCACAGAAATTATCAAATTTCATGGGTTAAATTCTTTGTCTTCTGTACATATAAAAAGATATATAAAACAAAGCCATAAAATAAATGAACGAATTAAATAACTCATATCAAGAATTTTTAAAGTAGAAGGTAGACAGGCAGACAGACAGATATAGAAACAGCCTTATGGTTTATATAATACTCTTGCTAAATATTTGAAAAGGTCTACACGGATCTCAATTATACAGCAAGCTCTTAAAATGAGGCATTATTAGCAAAACTGATGACTGACAGATTATCTGATGTTGCTATTCAAACAAATAAAGTTCAACCAGATTTTTACAAAAATTTAAAAAAAATATCTAGCTGTTCAATGAATTGATATTAATAGAAATGAGAAAAAGTTGTTTTATTTGTCATTTATCTTGGTGGTTTACAAGTCAGGCTATTTAGGTTGAAAAATGTATAAAATCACCTGATACCAACATATAGAAAACTGTCTTCATTACTGTCTTGTGATTGCCTGTATTTTTGCGTTCTAGATATGGTAGTCCTATAATAAAATGATAAAATCAAAGTTTTACTTTTATAAAATGAAGTATTAATAGAAGATGCTTTCTGCAGCTTCCTTTAGTCATGTGGACTACAACTCCCAGAATATCCCAGCCAGCTTAAAATTCTGAGACACAATTCACAAAACTGATAGACAATCAATTTGACTGGGATAAGTCTTTTGCATACACTCATCACTACTAAGACGGAAATGTGCTTATTATATGCCAAATAACTGGATGTATATCAAATAGCTGACGAGATAGACAAAGTATTTAGATGAGAGAACAGGAATTACATGTAATAATTTGCCTCTAAAAGGCAAGAGAATATTCTAAGTCTATACTATCAAAGTATAGTATATACTTTTCAAAGTATAGTATATATTCAGGCAATGATTACCTCAGGTTTATGGTCTCTTTTCTGATACCTATTAAGTCTTATGGCTATACTCGTCAGGTTTAATCATACTTTAAAGGAGCAATTTCAAACAATATTTTATAAAGCTGTTTTATTTCAGTAAACGATAGTGAGGAGACAAGGCATTTAGGATTCAAACATGAAGTTAAAATATGGCTAATTGAAATAGGAAGCTAAAGCTTTTAAACTTCTCACCAGACTCAAAAAAAATGGGAAGAATACGTAAGTCTAAAGCTTGTGCTTGTAAGAATATAGTTGTGTTTAAACATAGTCTGTCTATATGCAGATTGTTTTATTTTCCTTTCTTGTGTTTCATATTAACTTTCCAAAGGGTAAGGACCTTCTTTTTGTAAATGCTAATATTTTGTGACACACTGTCAAATGAACTTGGAAGATGGTTGCACTAATTATTACAGCAAGTGAAAATATGTAGTTTTGTTTAGGATTCATAATGAAGACAGTCACTGTACTATGGTATTTTATTTGAGCCAGAAGCTCTTTTTTCCTAATCTAAGGTTTATTAAATTCTGCTTACAATCTATGACTGACATATGGTAGAAGAACAGGATGTACCTATCTCACCATGTGTATTCATCCCAATCTGTTCTGAAGTGCATGATCTTTGTGATGGGTAACAGATAACACATTTTAGGCAAGTAAATATTCCTTTGTTCCAAGTATGCAGCTCAGAATCAGTAATCTAGCAGATGTCTCCTCTTACGCAACATGCATCTGAGCTATTAAGATGTCAAATATAAGATAATAGCAAGCAGTTAAAAAGCTTCTTCCACAAAAGACACTTCATCAATAATTCAGCTATTAATGGACATGTAACTAGAGTCTTTTTCTTAATGGACAACAGTAGAGTCCACACCCTATATATGCAGCATACCCTTCTTCTAATTTCACTTTTCATTCAAAGCAAAAGCATTTACCAGGAAAGCAAATATAGTACTAAGATTTGAAAACCACAAGGCTTGAACTGTTGAGAGTGCCTTAAAATAGGAAAATATGATGTATGTGTAGAGTTTAAAGAATAAACATAATTTGTAAAACTGAAGTGGAAAATGATAAATGGTTATAGATTTGCCCATTCTCTCTCTAGCTTCATTTAAACAATCTATTTCTGTTCCAATGCACACAGTCAATTATACAATAACTTATACATAGTAAAGTTGGAATTTTGTATTTTTACTTTGAATAATCTATACAGATATTTTTTTATTTGAGAAGTTAACATATAGCATGTCATCACATTCATATTTTATCCTGACATTTTTCCTGATGAATTTCTCAACAGAATCTAAGTGCAGCAGTCAGACAATGAAGATGAAATATTAAACCAGGTTTTTATGCAGCCCTGATATGGATAAAAAACATTTAAAGGCCTTTGAACAATTTTACTGTTTTTAGACTATTAATCTGAAAAAGAATATGGATGGGAGTTGCATACATTGGTGCTTAAAAGTTTGTGAACTCTTTTACATTTTCAATATTTCTACATAAATATCTATTCTCCATGAAAGTCCTAAAACTATATGAAGAGAATCCAATTAAACAAATCAGTCCAAAACATGCATTTACTTATTAAATTTATATGCTGCCCATCTCCCTACCAAATTATCCTTGATAAACATTATACTTGTTCTTGTATTTATTGAGGAAAACAATCCTATGCTACATTATTTGTGTGTGGCAAAAGCATGTAAACCTTTCGTTTTCAGTAACTGGTACTAGCATTGGGCAGCAATAATTGCAACTAAAGTTTTCTGATCATTATCAGTCCTGCACATCAGCTTGGAGGAATTTTAGCCCATTCCTCCTTACAGAATACCTTCAATTCAAGGATGTGGGGTCTTCCTTGTATAAACTGCCCATTTCAGCTCCTTCCACAGCATTTCTATAGGATTACAATCAGAATATGACTTGGTCATTCTAAAGCATTAACTTTTTTCTGCTTTAATCATTCTTTAGTTTACGACTTGTGTGTTTTGGGTTGTTGTCTTGCTGCATGATCTACTTTCTTTTGAGCTTCAATTCACAGACAGATACCCTGACATTTTCCTATAGGACTTGTTGATACAATTCAGAATATATAGATAGAATTCCTGGAGTATTACACGCCTTGCTCTTGGTGTGATCTTGGTTGGCTGTCCATTCCTGAAAAGGTAACAATTGTGCTGAGTTGCCTCCATTTGTACACAATTTGCTTCACAGTGGCAGTATTTAATAGCTTTCCCACAGTTGTCTTATACTGTTCATTTCTTGCCAATTTGTTTTGTTTTCCTATGTTCAGTACCCAATTTCTATGGTTATAAAGGTACTCCTTGATTAACCACCATCCTTTCAGCAACTATTCAAAACTATAGTGGCACTGAACAAAATGGTAGTTATCGCCCACAGTTACAGCACCCCATGGTCGTATGATCCAAATTTAGGCACTTGGCAGTCTACCCATAGTTGCAACCACAGGGTCACTTACTTCCCAGTCACCTATTCCCCCCACCCCATTTCTACTCTTTTGCCACCTTGCATTCCACCGCATCTGACCTTCCCAACCTGGGCTCCCGTGGCCTTGCTGCCATGTGCTCCAGTCTTCTACTGACCTGGCCTCCTGCTGCTGCCTCCAGTGGATCTTAGCTGTATTTTTTATCTCACTGCTAATGAGGCATACCCAGCCCGACCTCTTGCTGGCCATTCCACATCTTCTTCTTCTCTTATCCAAATTGTGTTCAAGAAGCTTTTGGAAAAGTTGCATGCAGTTTAGATAATTATTTGAGGAAAACTAATACAGGATGTATTAGTACTGCAGACGCAAAACAACCCAGATCCAATATGAAACACATAAATTGTAAAGTGCACTATGTGAAGGACTTGCAAATAAAGGAGCATCAAAACCGAAGTACCCACTTGATATGGTGCAGACACATTTACCAAGCCATTGCCCAGATACTGCTTTCTCAGTCTGAGAAATGCACTGGGCTCAGTGCAATCATACACAACATTACAACTGATTAAAGTGCACAATTCAGTGCATAGAACTGATGAGAAAGGGTAAAAAGGGATACATCATCCCCCTTTATCAAACTGATTCCTTCATAGTGCAAAATAAAGGAAGAATCTCTTGGTGTTCCACTTCCATTTTTTTTCTGCTGCCATTATTACATTATAGATATAATGACTAATCAAAGGCCAGTCCCTTTTGAGATTGTCCATTCAAATTACCCACAGTATTTTTCCAATGACCCTGGAAAGTTTTGTGCCTTTTGATATATTGATAGAGATATATATGTAAATAATGTAAATTCTTGCATGTTGTTTATGTCTTTCCCTTTCTCTGTTCCTGACTGCCTTTTGTCTCAATTTGCCAGTAAAATGTTTCTGATGTTTGCTGATGTTTAACAAATAAACAATAAGCTATATTTTTGCTAGCTGCATTGAGTGGTATGTGTGCTTGCTTTGATACAGATGCTGATAATATGGAGTCTTACTTGGTGTAAAGTAAATTGGAAATTATCCATAGTAATTTTCAAACAGAAACAAGCAACAAAATGTTGGGTGGAGATTATCTTCTGGTATGGTTTATGTCACATACTATGCTTACATTCTTATAAATTTATAGAATTTAACTTTATTTAGTAATAAAGATGGCCAGGGCTGATTTTGATCATGTGTAAGTTCCAAGTCAAACTAAAGCAGAAGACAAAACCAAATAACATTCTAGGGTACAGAGGTAAGCATGTATACCATTTTCAAGGAGAATGGTAGGAATCACTTTGAAATCCTGAACTTCATTGAGAGGAAATCAGAGGAAAGGCTTATTTAGATTTTTCAGTGAACCAAAGCATTAGTTAGAACT
>JANHFL010007792.1:22794-34154 GCA_032468155.1 Oxyrhabdium leporinum
ATACATATACATATACATACATATATATATATATATATATATATTTGAAACAAATATATATATATATATATATATATATTATATATATATATATAATACAAATATAATTCAAGTACAAATATATTTTTAATACATTTATACAGCTATCTTTTTTTAAACCCACTGCATTCTGTTTAAATGAGTTCCATAGTTCATTATATGTAGATTTGTATATTTCCATACGAAGTCTTTGTCTCATAAGTTGCAAGTACAATCAGCTCTTCAATATATTGACTAAGTGGACCCATATATTTATTTTTCCAAAGCTACAATATCAATCTTTTACCCACAGTAAGGGCAGGGAGAATCTGTTTACATTGTAAAATTTCCAGTTGTAAAATTCCCTGGACGAGGGATATAGTTCAAGAGAATACGGAACTATCTTCTGAAAAAATTAGCTTGAGTTGCACAATCATATTTATAGAACCCATTACTTTCTTGAAAAACGTTTTAAGTATAAGACATTGTAGAAATATATATTTTAAAGAAGCATTATCCTTATTACACCTCCTATACAAATGTAATAGTCCAAAAAATTTTAAATATTATTTTTCTTGTGTAAGTTGTAAATTGTATAGAAGTTAAGACACCCTTCCATTGTCTAGGCAATATAGAAAGGACCTTCATAAGATGTTATATTTCTTTATTTTTATGGGATGATATCAACATTCAACATTGCATTATTAACAGTGAATAGATTAGCAGATCACAGTAAACATGGTTTGTATGGTTATGTGATATGTGTGAATTGAGACTTTTGTAAACAATGGTTAAATTATAGTTTGTATAATAGTATGATATAATTTATGATGTGTAACTCCAGTAACTGACTATGACCATTTTTATCTTGTAGGGATATTAGAAAAATAATGTTTTTGAACTCTGGAATTTATTTATAGTAAACCAGATGTCACAATCATTTTTAGTCTTTATGATGCCACAAGGTTATTTTTTTGCAATGAATTACAATGTATTACCAAAATTAACATTGCAAATTTGTTTATTACTGACATATCTGATGATTTAAAAGCCCAGGCTTCAATGTAAGTTGAAAAAAGTTATTTCCTAAATGTCAGCTGTTCATGCATCCAGAATTAATAAATATCAACTTGGAACTTGGTCAATATATGTCTACTACCATGCCCTATTTACATGAAAAAAAATAGAGAAGATTGGCTTCTTTTCCATTTTAAAATTAAATGAAAATATTATTTTAAAAGCCCAAAGACATTGTACTTTACTTCCAAGCAAGTATTTCCTATTTGGCTGATCAGCAGGATGAAAAAAAAATTTAAAACATGGATTAGTTTTTAATTTTAATTTTATTTTAAAGTTTTCAGTTGAGAATTTTTTAATTTGAACAATAGTTTAAAATATTTATTTTTAAAACATATATAGTTAAAATATGCAATCATAATAATTATATCATATTATACTCTTGTTTGGTAATATGAAGATGAAAGATGAATTAATAGGTTTGGGAAGTAACCTCATTTAAAACTGCAAAGATCAATAAATGGCAAATCTTCCAACCTGTTCATGTTGGAGGCATCGTTTAAGGTCCTTCCACCTTAAGGCATTGAAAAGATTAGCCAGTGACATCACTGTTGCCTGTGGGATGTCCATGAGGACTCCTTTCATGTCCCTGTCAAGATGCTGGAGCAACTGATGGGAGTTCACCCCGCCACTCAGCAGTACTTGGGTCTCAAATACGGGCTTGCTAACCTTCAACCAGCATCCTAACCACATGAGCCACTACACTCCAATAAATAGCAAATGAAATGGAAGGAAATGAGTTCTACAAGCCTTGATTTCAATGCAAGGTACAGGGAAAAAAATGGAAGATCAAACAAGCAATGAGGACAAGGTTTTCTTGCTATTCTGAAGGTCTGAGAAATACATTTCTGGCTCTGAAATGCATTTTATTAACTAAAATCCAATTGTGACAGCAAGTATAGAAGTTCCTATACTTGTAGTTACAGAATTAAGTGAATAAAATGAGAATGGTACAACAAAAAAGTGCAAAGTCAGGCTGCCAGAGTAAAATTTTGCTTGTTCCTGCTTTGAAGATGCTGAAGGGAGCATGTCTAAATATGTAGGATCATCAGGTTAGTAAATATCTTTTTTCTTTTTTCTTTCTTTCAGCTGTCTTCTCTAGTCATAATTTTTGGATAAGTTACTACTAAAATATCAAGTCTTACCAAAAATTTACATATTATTATTATGCTGCAGTAATTTAACACAGGTAATTAAGTTCCTTCACTCAGATGAAACTACATCTACAGTAGATTTAGTGCTATAGGAACAACTTGCAATTCTGATCTTAATATTTCTTTCAGACAGAATGTCAGTTTTGTAGGAAGAAAATGTTGATAAAGAATACATAATACACTTAGACTTGAAAAATTAGGCAGATTATTCTTGTATGGGTAGTCCTCAGCTTACATTGCCAATCAGGACTAGAACTGTCTTTGCTAAGAAACATGGTCATAAAGTGTGATGTCACAAGACTGCCAAATAGTGATGGCAACTCTGGCAGTCCCAGTTGTCACTGTTAAGTGATTAACTGTGTGGGTCTTCAAGTGAGGACCTCCTATGACTGCAACATCCAATTACCTGCTGGCTTCCCCACTGACATTGTTTGTGAGAAGTTGACAGGGAATGTTGGAAATCAGAATCGCATGACTGCTGATTGCTACAATGTCACAATCATGAGCCAGGCATCCACATCACAACTGCATGATTACAGGGATGCTGCAATGGCCAGAATTATGAGAAACCCATTGTAAGTACAATTCATTCACACCACTGCAACTTTGAATGTTTCTGTCAGGGATCCGAGTAATGCTCACAATCAGTTCAAGACTCTGGAGGCCATGGCTTTCTCAAAGATTCTGTTTATTGGGTACATCATATCGGCACGATCAAACATGAAACCAACTCTGAATAATTTCCATTCTTTGATATAATTAAAGAATAGATACTGGCCACCCCCCTTGTGTCACAAGTCACGTTAGCCAACCAAGCAGGTGATGAACTTCTCAGCACTCCCTCCTGCTGTTGCTAGGACACCTCGAGTTGGCCTTGGTTCTCTCGAGCCTTATGTCTGTTACATCTGGCACTTTGGAGGAAAACATTCTATATTTCATAAGTCCCCCCCCCCCCAGGCATGGCATCTAAGAAACAAAGCAGAGAAAAATATGGCTGCAGCTAGAGTCGTTTCGAGAGTTGACAGTTCCTGGAACTGTTTGCCACCTGAGGATTTCCTGTACTGTTCCACTTTTATTAGCGTATATAGTCATTAGAGTGAAACACTCAATTAAGGGTCCCTTTAACAAACATGGGATGTCACAAACTAAATCTGTTTACATTTCACCCTGAAGATTAATAGGTAAGTCTATGGCATCCAGAATGTGTTTCCAGTTTAGTGTTACTTCTTCTGCACATATATTAATCTCGGCAAATTGTTAGTGTTCATGTTCTCACACATACTCTTGCTTTTGAAGCTCCAAACTGTCTTAGGCTTTTGGCAATCTCAGCAGTCGACCACTGCTTCAAAGACAGGGAGGAAAAAAAGATTTCACAGGCTATGTGTTTGCAACTCCTCTATTATACTTAAATAATAAAGTGGGTGGAAAAAAGAGAACAAATAAATATAAGAGTAAGTCAGAAGTCGGACTTGATTGCAGCAGTAGACTCAGGGTTCTGACACATTTGTGAAGAGTACAAGGTTAAGAAAGAAAATGTATCCAATATTCATAAGGCAAAAAAAAAGTGTGTCTTGCAATATGATGTAGATGCTATCAGGAAATCTACTGAAACTGGAGCATGGAAACATGGAAACACGAAAACTGTGCAAGAATCGGTACTGGAAGAAACAGTGATGAACTGGCATATGCAGAAACATTTTGTGTGGTGTTACTACACACTAAGATCAGCAGAACCTAATACAATGTTCAACCACTCTAGCAAGAGAAAATAGTGTTTAGGTTTATATACTCCCCCATAGCATTTTACAGCACTCTCTAGGCAGTTTACAATGTAGAAGCATTATTTGCATATTTCCCCCAATAATCTGAGTCCTAATTTTACCAATCTTGGGAGGATAGAAGGCTAAGTCAATTTAAAGCCCTGTCAGGATTAAATCCCAGGCTGTGGGCAGAGTTTGCCTGTAATACTGCACTTTAACCATTGCACCACCAGGGCTCTAATTTAAGTCTCAAAGCCAACAATAGCTCTAAAAAGAATGCCCATGGCACTCTGAGCAAGCAAACATTTGGTGAATCTTTAACTACTCCAACTGCAAAACCATTTGAGAAGAAGTTAAATAAACTCATCAAAAATTAGACCCTAACGCTATTCAACTATACAATGCCAACAGGACTGGTTTGATCTGACACTCGGTCCCTGAGAATACTCAGGGGCATTTAATTATGAAGAATCAATTGCAGGGAGAAAGTACTACAAGGCAGGATATCATTGTTACTACAAACACCAATGAATTGCAGAATTAAGATCAGTCATAGTAGACCCATTGCACCATCCAAGAATTGTGAAATATATCAAACAACAAACCATCAATTGCCAATTGTTTATTATAACTTGCAGAAGACAAAGTTTATGCTATCATTTGTTTAACTTTAGTTCTTCAGTCACCTTGTGCTAAATATTATACTGTTTCAAATTTAGGCACTGAGAATACAGCCTATGAACACAAAGGCTCCACGTCATTCATGAGAAATGGAAAATTGAAGACCATGTTTTTGTACCCCAAATATAGCATTATTCATCCAGTCAACTAAAATATTTTGTATGAAGACATTCTTTTAATGACTGTGTTGGAGGATATGTGCAATAGACTCAGAAGAGAGCGACATGCCCTACATGTTGTCAACATCAACTACAAGTTGAAGTCAGTGGTCTTCAACTTCACTGTAGTTTGGGAAGTAGTTAAAATTTAAATGTTATCAAATGGCTGGAAAAAATGCTTTGTAACATGGAAGTGGATCTGCAATTTGAAAATTTGAAATCAGCAAACTTCCACAGACCATAAAAAAGCTGTGAAAACAAGCATCTGAGGATGATGTCTTCCAATACTAGAGGAAGACAAAGGTGACCAAGGATATCAAGTGATGACAGAATGACAGCTTTAGAGGCTACTGCAGTAAAGGAAAACAAGAGCAACAAGGATGAAGAAGAACTCCAGCCCCAAAAATAAAGTTGTCAGTATTAAGGTCAATCTGAATAATGTAGTATCTTAATTTGAGTATTCCTATGGTCTTGAAGTCCAGTTTTATTCCTATAATTTATTTGCTCAACAGGAGATAATCATACAAAAGCAGTGTGCTTCCTAGAGTTGGCATTCAGATGAAGCCAACTGCTAAAGATAAGTGAAGCTGTTTTAAGCGAAACAATTTATGCCATTTTACATATGCTGAATGTAAAGTTAAGAATAGGCACAGGCTCTTTTCTCATATATTGAATAAGTTACTTAAAGTAATTTTCTCATATGTGACTGAACACTTCTCTGGGCTTATGTTCAATATTCAGACTTAATGGATTTTCAGATTTAATAGACACCCAAACACAAGTATTACACAAGTAATACATACATATGCTAACTTCATTTACTTTTGCTTAGGTGTGTGACTCCATATGAAAGATTCATATGTCTACCCACTCTGCACTTTTCCCAACATCATCTTTCGTATCTACCATTTGAAAGTTATCAATGAATTTCCATTTTTGTCATCTAAGTCAGAAACATCAGTTTATCACTGATAGCTGCAAAAGGAAAAAAGAAACTCAATCATGCAGGGGAAAAAAGGCTTTATTTCATCAGTTACTCAGGCAGAAGTATCTTCTGGGCATATATAGAGATGCTCAGAAGATCTCAGAAAGCCATACCAAACTTCTGACAGGGTGCAGTTGCTTCTTGGATTTGAGGAACAATTCAGAGAAGTACATTGCTTAAGGAATGTACTTCATGAAATAATTTGTACAGACTTACTAAATACTTTCATAAAAATTCATCATATCATTTTATTTTAAGGCTAGCTACATTATGTAAAGTAATCAAAGGGAGTAAGGAATAGGAAGCAAAGAAATTAAAGACATGAAATAAATATACATAATTAAATTTAGTTGACACTAACACTGTTTGCTATTCCTGTATACCAACTGTACATTGTCCTTACTTCCACCTCATATGTACATTGCTTCGTAAGCTGCCTTGAGATCTTCAAAATATTCTTTCTTTCTGAAGTTCTCATCACCTCTACCCACTCACAACTTTATTGGTGTTCCTTTTCTCCTTTACCCACTCTTTGTTCTTCATATGTTATTTAATTCAATTGTCAACCATTCTGTACCACCAACTTAATTAAATATACTAGTCACTCATTTTTGTATTAGTTCATATTTACTCACCATCCATCTCTTGAAACCATCTCTTCTTTTTCCATCATACACATTTATAATGCCACGTCTACTGCATTCAATTTACTTTATGTTTCCCGATATACATACTCTCACCACAATATGACCAAGTGGAAAAAGCATACCTATGATAGCAATTTTTGCTACTTTTAACAAGCATTAATTTCTCAGAACAGACTATATATTACCTGCTGTCAGAAGTTGCACCTTAAAATACCTTCATCCATTTCATAATTCCTAATTTTTATTAAACATTCTAGCAACAGATCTATTTGATTTGGTTTTTCACTATTTTTAAATGACTTGTAATTCAAACTTAACTTTATTTTTGTTGGTCTTTGTTACATTAATTTTTAGATCTATTCTCTTCATTGCATCATATTCCTCATCAAGTATTTGCTGCAAGTTATACAGGCTCCCAAACAGGAATGCAACAAGTGTTTGCATTTTCACATCCCCAGCAATACCTCCAACTCTAACAAGCAGTCCTTGTATAGTAAAGCTTCTGTATCTTCTTTCTATGAAATTTGGATATAAGAGAGGAACTTTTACTTCAGACTTCACTCCAAACAATCAACAAAGTCTGATGTTTCCAAAGCAGTATAGACAATTGACATAATTTATATTATTTGCATTTCGTTAAACATTCAATTCATGCATCTGCATCCTCTATTTCCAACATATAGCTCTCTTATCTCATTTGGCAACCCATTCTAACTTATTCATGCAAAACATTTCCAAGTTCATGTCAAATCATATATTTATCTAAATAAAAAATGAGCAAGAAACTAACTTTGTCACGCACTCATATTTCTTAGTAATAAGTGTCTTTGATTATCAAGCACAGATGGTGTCTTCATGTAATCATTAAACAAGTCACACAGAGTATCCATAAGCAAATCACATACATACTTTAATATTTCTTCAGTAACATAATCTACATCTGCAGCTTCAATATTTTTCAACACTCACAGCAGTTATGACTTCCTTTTACTCATTTTTTCTTGGACATTAATATTTTTATCTTCTGTTTCAATTCTATTCTTCATATCATTATCATTCCTACATACATTTCTGATATACTTTTACTCAAATCATTATATTGCTTTTACTTTTAATGCCATTTAGATTTGCCTGTTTAGCCCTTTTAAAATGTTCATGTTTTATTTCCATCAACATCGTTCAGCTTTTATCTCCCTCTTTCAAACGTAATGCTCTTTGCTCTTTCTGTCTTATTCTTTGCAATGATAATTTTCTCACTATACACATTATATGTTTCACTCTTATTTTTTGCAGTAATAATTGCCATATATGTATTTTTCTCATTTCCAGACAGTCACCATTCACATTCATTCTTGGATCTCCCAATCATTTATTTTCTAGATTCTTGTCTCACTAACAATTCATTCATGTCACCCAATAGACTCATTTTTTCCAGATTGCATTCATGCAGGATATTGTATATTTTCCTCAAAACTCTTTTTCTTCTTTTTTATTTAATTTATACGTCACTCATCTCGCTATTTATCACAATTCACTGGGATAATGTGCAACTACTACCAATCAATGGAGTCACATCCCAAATGACACTATTCCATATTTCCAGTAATACTTAAGCGTAGACCTTCACTTCGACATGTATATTCATCATTCCATAGGAGCAGGTCACCTTCATTTAAATCTATACATTGTTCTTTTCTCTTACAGTGAGACACATTTTTAATTAATTTCATACATTAGTTCAGACTCTATGTCATTTATTCTTCTTACATTCCAAGTTGCAATCTTCCATAATTCAGGGCCTCATACAATGGGTGATCTCTGTCTTCCATCAGGGTTTTAATCAGTAGAGGCTATCATCTACCACTTTTAGTAAGATTCAGAAGACACAAATGCTTAATTGCATTTTTGCCTTATGCAACATCCTTTGTCATCACTAGCACAGCACCAATCAATATGGGCATATTTAGGATAGAATGCCCTAAGCAAAAACAAAAGCCAGCATGCAAACTAGCACTGCTAACCTACAGACTGCTTGACAACACACTTTGTCCTTACTCTATCAAGTAGCAATAGCACTTAGACTTATATACCACTTCTTAATACTTTACAGCCCTCTCTAAGCGGTTTATAGAATCAGCATATTGTCCGCAAAAATCTGGGTCTTCATTTTATTGACTTCAGAAGGATGGAAGACCAAGTGAACCTTGAGCCGCTCATAATTGAACTCCTGGAGTGAGCAGTGAGTTAGCCCACAGTACTGCATTTTAACCACTATACCATCACAGTTCTAGGTGGTGGTCGGAGGAGGTACATGCAATGTACTGACAGATGATTCATTCCTCCCCCCCTGCACAAAAAAAAAACAACAACAGCAAGATAGACTGCAATGATTGTTTATTGAAGACAATATCTTGGAAACAATAGATGAAGCAATTTGAAAAAGCAATAAGCTACCGTCTTTCTCAGAAAACACGACCTACTCCAATAATAAGCCCAACCCTACTTTTTTGGGGGTGGGCCTACTTTCCCTACCCCAAAAATAAGCCCGGGGGGGATGGGCGTGACCAGCATTAGTGGCATGGGCGTGGGCAACTGTCCGGCTGCAGCTGCAGCCCACTGGCTGCTTGGAGCATCGTTCTCCATAAAGCATCCATTCCGAATGCTGAAGTTTCGGAATGGAAGCTTTTTGGCAAACGGGAGGAAAATGGGGAGGGGTTACTTTCCTGCCTGCCATCCTTCCCTCAGACCGTGCTGAGCTTGAGGGATAGATAACAGGCAGGAAAATCCTCCCTTCCCATTTTCCTCCCATTCGTCAAAAAGCCTCAATTCCAAAATTTCAGCTCGCAAGTGTCACCTCCGGAGCTTTGTTAGCTGCAGATGCCTTCCAGCAGGCATCTGAAGGAAAAATGGAGGCCAGGGTGATGCATGCGAGTGGCAGCAAGTGGCCATAGAAGAGGGGCCAGCAGCGGGCTCCTGCTAGCCGAGGCTGTCGGTGCCACCACGAGGTGAGTCAAAAATTAGAGCCCTCCAAAAAGAAGGCCTAGCAGTTTTTTGGGGGGTCAAAAGAAAATAAGACCCGGCCTTCTTTTTGGAGAAACACATTACCACAAAGCAAAAAACAGCATGGAGGATTGTGAACTACAAAATTTCACAATGCTTCTTCAAAGAGATTCATGAATTTATTTATTTCTGAATCAAAATACAGGCAAACAAAGCCAGGGGGGTGGGGGGAGAGCATCAAGCCTTTTCCAGCTAGTTACCACTCACCAATCCTAAAGCAATAACATCTGATCAGTGTACAAGAAATGTAAGTACATGAAAAGGTGACCTCAAAATTTCTGTAGCTGTCCATAAGCTATTCTTGTGGAGAAAAAAAAAAGGAGAAAAAGAAAGACAACTGGCAGCCATATTAGAAAATTTCCTGTTGACTTATATTTTAATGTTAAGTCAGTCACCGAAATGTATTATTGCATATTCTATTTTATTTACAAAATGCCTAGAAAAATGTATATTTCTGAAGGTAATATTTAATTGTAACACAGATCTTACCATTTCTATCTTAATCACTTGTAAGATAACTTATTATGAACTGAATCTGAGCACGCTGCACTTGCAATTCAAAAGGATATACTGCAGATTTCTCTATCCATTTAATGCAGGGAAGTATGACCTTTCCTGTGAGTACCTCCAAGTTTAGAATGGTTTTCTCTAAATTAACCTTAGTTCTATTTTGATGAGTTTTTGTCTGTGGAGTGTTATGTAATGGAGTTGCTACTAATAAAATAGTTGCTACTATTTTATCCAGTTTTATTATTCTTAATGAATGATTGTGTACTTTTGTTTTCTTGATTATTATAATTCACAATATACTGGATTTTATGCATTTGTGATACATTTTGGGCGGATATATACATTCTACAAATAAGATAATGCACTATAACTTGACAGAACTCATTAAAATAGGAGAGAACCTGTGGATTTTTGGAAAGATTGCTCACATCATAATTTTCAGACTCAGACATGGAAGTAAACATACTTTTATTAAGGAGGCTATTACAAATTACATTATGAATGTCATAAATAATTGGAATACGCTACCACAGAATTTATTTACAATCTTCCAAAACACAGTTTTGCATGCTGCCAAAAATGTGTATAAACAATATAAATAATTGGATTTCAAACAGATTTCCATGGTTACTTTCCTTAATTTCTACAAGATAAACACAACCATGGAACCTTGTAACTGATATTTCCAAAAACATTTAGATTATACTGTTTCTCAGTGAAACTCCTACTGTTGGCAGGTATTTGGAAAATATTAGCTATGGCAACTTTTCTGAATCTTAGTTACTATACACATATCGTATCTTTCTTCCAAATAGCTCAAGGGAGCACACGTTGGCCGATCTTCCACCTGATCCTTTGAACATTAACCTATAAAGTAGGTTTGGCTGGTAAGTAATTGGCCTGATCTCTCTACAAGTCCTGCCATCAAGTGAGGATTCATTCACGAGTCTTTTCAGTACCAGTCTAATCATTATCGTACATAGGCTCTCAAGGTTTATCAGAATAATTATACAAAAGGAAGTGGAAGTTTACACAGATATTTTGTCAAGATACCAATAAACAGATTATTGATTTTGACAAGCAAGATCCTGCCAAGAAATTATTAGCATTTGATTAACTAGACAGCTCTAAAACATTGTTTTTATTTTTTGTAAATTCTTACCAACCATAAAAGTCAATTATTTGACAATTTTATTTACTATTTATTTATTTATTTATTTATTTATTTATTTATTTATTTATTTATTTATTTATTCTCAATTTACAACCATAATTGGGACTGTAAGTTGTAAGTAGTTAATTTGAGGCAT
>JANHFL010007794.1:0-10054 GCA_032468155.1 Oxyrhabdium leporinum
CCTCGCCTGCAGTCGCACTTTCCGCCTCGGGTCAACGGCGGGCCCGAGCGGAGTTCTCACGCTTCGCGAAGGATGCCAAGGCGGAGGAGGGGGGGAGGTGGGGGGGTCTGGCGTCAAGGGTCGTGGGAACGCAACCGAGGGGAAAGGAAGCTGGGCAGACTCGGTGAGCGAACGTGCAAACGGGCGCCCGCACTCCCAGCCCTTTCGTAGGCGACCCTAGAAAAATGTGGGCGCCCCCTCTTAACAGTAGGGGTCGTTCCCCCCCCCCAAAAAAAAAACCAAACAAACAAATTGCTGGCAAATTGTTGGAGGTGGTGAAGACTTAATATTTAGTTTTGGTGTGTGTGTCTGTCAGAGAAAGAAAGAGAAAGAGAAGAAAGAGAGAGAGAGAGGAGAAACAGAAAAAGACAAGAGAGAAGGAAAAAGAAAGGAAGGAGAAAGAGAAAAAGAGAATTTGTGAAAAAGAAAGAAAGAGAAAAATGGGGAAAGAGAGAGGGAGATAGAAGGCAAAAAGGGGAGAAAGAGAATCCAAGCTATAGTTTGATCATCTGAAAAGTTTAAAACTACATCTTTTAAACTAAGAGTGGACAGTCCGTTGTTTGCGTTGGATCTGGCATTTTTGTGAAGCACTGCAGTCATTAAGTTAGTAACACGGTCGTTAAGTGAATCTGGCTTCCCCGTTGACTTTGTCAGACGGTCTCAAAGGGGGAACATGTGACCCCGGGACACTGCAAGACGGACGCGCGCCCCCCCCCCCCTTCCCCAAGGAGCCGTTTGCAGGGCCAGAAGGGGGAAAAAAGCCGATTGAATTTTTTGCAACTGGAAAACGGACACTTGAGGCTGAAGCATTGCAATTTGGACAAGCTGTTTCCTCTTTCGGATGGGGAAGCAGTTCAGACCTCCCCCTCCTCTGGTTCCTTATTATCACAAAGGATGGCTCAGCCATAAGGGGGGGGGTGTGTGGAAATGCAGGGAGAGACCCTTGGGAAATTTCAGGCCTGGCTTCTCACTTTTAACCGCCATCGGACACTGCCGAGGTCCCCAAATTATGTTTTTGCTCGGTTTCCATTGGTTTGACACCCTTCCCTTCCCTTCCCCTTCGTTTTACTTTCGTAACAATCCTGTAAATGAGGCCAAAGGGGAGAAGATCAGAAGTCACCAAATCTGTCCTGGCTGGGGTATAACTCAACTCAAAGGGCTCAATTAACCGAAAATGCCCATGGAAGAGAATATTGGTAGCTCAAAGATGAATTGTGGGGAACTTTGGTGCTCTGTGAGCCTGGTGGTTACCCTGCAGACATTTCGTGACCCAGCTAGGTAACATCATCAGTGTAGACCAAGCTCTGAGATCACCAAGGACAACAGAAATGCTGCTCCTAGTTGTAATCGTAACTGGAGGACTATAACATCAAGCCAGTAAGAAGTGTTAGGGGAAGAAAATGAAGGAAAAAGCCACAAGATTGCTGTTTTGCAAAAAGTTATTTGTCTTCTGCTTGGGGAATTCCCCCGTGAAGTATTGTTTTGCAAGAAATGTGAGTTTACCGCTTTCCTCATAATCTGTAAGTTTTGAAATTCTGGAATTCTCATTTCTTTCTTTTTAAAGTACCGGCACCAGCACATGACCTCATGAGCTCCTGCCAGCTGTTTACAAATAACCTGCTTAATTAGGTTAATGAAAAACGAGTGGCTGCCTATGCCCAAACTGTGGTTTCTTTAAATGTCGGCTAGTTTTGCAGGAGGAGACGCATTGGAGAAGAGGAACAAGGGAAAGGCAACAGACATCTCTGAGGTCTTTAAAACAGTTCTGCTCTGTGGACAAAGCAATTCTTTAAATGCTTGCTAATCGATTATTTACAAGAGTATTTCTCTATTGCTGATGGCTGAAGACTTCTAGGAGTTATTGGGAAAATATATTTTATCTATTATGAAACTTATAGGCCACCCATTTTACTATACAAGGCCAGTTTGCTCTAGTGTTAAGGCGTAGAAAGTGGGAGATGGTGAGTTCTAGTCTCGCCTCAGGCATGAAAGCCAGCTGGGTGACTTCCGGCCAGTCCTTCCCTCTCTCTCTCAGCCCAGCCCACCTCACGGGGGTCTTCTTATGGGGGAAATGGGAGGAAGAAGGTGTGTCGGATATGTTTGCCGCCTTGAGTTAGTTCTAAAAGGTACAAATACGATAGATCGATCGATTCAAAATACACTATGGAACATCCCTAACTCCAAGGCCTGGCCTTCCTAATTCTGCTGACTTAAGTGATTCGGGGTTCCCCTGGCATCCTTTGCTCCTGGGAAAAGCATCACCAACTGCTCAACCTGGGATCGGAGAGGAGTTTTAACAGATGGCCAAAGCATCTGTCAAAGCCCATCCGGACGTAGCTGATGGGGAGGGGGTGGCTGGCAATAAAGCAGGCTGGATTCGCTGAGCGGGTCCCACCACCCACCCACAAGTTTAGCCCTGTTTTTTAAAAGTGGTTTACCGGTCTTGCACAGAAGCACCCAAGACCCGTGTTTTTTTAAGTGGGAAGACAGCGATGAACTGGCATCTTCTGTCCCGTGGCATTTATCTCCCTCTGCCCTGCCCCCCAAAATACCCCCAAAGATGATGTGATCCAGAATTACAGAGTTGGAAGGGACCTTGGAGGCCTTCTAGTCCAACCCCCTGCCCAAGCAGGAGACCCTACAGCGTTCCAGACAAGTGGCTGTCCGGTCTCTTCCTAAAGGCCTCCAGTGACGGAGCACCCACAATTTCTAGTGGCAAGCTGTTCCACTGGTCAATTGTCCTCGCTGTTAGGAAGTTTCTCCTTAATTCCAGGTTGCTTCTCTCCTTGATTAGTGGAGAGATTCAAAGCATTGTCCAGTCTTCCTGCATGCTTGGTAGTTTAAATAAGTAATGTTTTGCCTCTTGGCTAGTCAGTTTCACCAGCCCCAAGTACAACCACACTATAAAACTTTCTAACTTGCTTTTTCCTTTCCTAGACAAACTTCCCCAATGCAAAGCGTTCTCCAGCTGGGTGTCCAAACTCCCAGAATTCCCCTGCCATCCTGGCCAACTCCAAAGAATTCTGGGATTCCCAGTTCACGTGGTGGGAGGCCACCCACGTTGGGGAAGGCCAGTAAAATGGAGGGCCCCACATATTTGAACCACATTATGCTCAGCAGGACGCAGAAGCCACCAACATCAAAGAGAACTCATAAAAGGAGGCAGTGTTGGGGGGGGGGGGGGAGACCCGGACTGTTGAGGGGAAAAGAGCCTCAGGAGACAGATTGGCACAAGCATTGCACGGCTTCCGTGAGTGAGACAATTGTCACATTGATGGGATGTCATGTCCCTTCCAACGTCTTCCCCAGAGGCTGCTATCTCTTTGTGCCACACTTTCACAAGGAAAGTGTGTCTGGAGGAAACCAGGCAGATTTTAATGCCGTCCGAATCAAGCACAAAAAGACAACACCAAGTCTTTTCAATACAAATTGGCCCCCCAAGAGAAGTTCAGATCAGCAAAATTCTCCAGATCTTTTGGCTAGAAGACCGAAAAGTTGCAGCAGGAAGTTGAAGCCTTCCTGAGCAGAAAACCAGGGCTAGCAGAAAGTTATTTATTTATCTCGCCATAAGCCTGCAGTAAAAAAAAATCTGGAGACTGACACACTTCCTCCTCCCCACCCCGTCATGTCAGTTTCTGTCCCTTAGAACAAGCAAGCATCGTGAAACTTTCATGCTTTAAAAAGCCCCAAGTGAGCCCGTCCCAGCCCCATTTTTCTGCAATTTTAGAGGAGGGAGGGAAGGAAAGGAGGAGGAGATAAAGAGGGGATGGGGAGGAGGAGAGGGAAAAGGAGGAAGAGGCAGAGGAGAAAAAAAGGAGGAAAAACATATTGTGAATTTCTTTAAAAAAACAAAACAAAATGGCTATCTCTTAGTGTCACTCATACAAAGCAAGAACTGGTGATATTAGCCAAATTAGGTTGAGTTGAGTTGAGTCACCCAACTGGCTTCATGCCTCAGGCAGGACTAGAATTCACCGTCTCCCGCTTTCTACCCCGGTACCTTAACCGCTAAACCAAAGTGACCCCAGTGCAATTATGTGTTTTACAAAAGCGATATTATTATTTTTTTTGCCTTGGTATCCGTCCTCCAGCCCATTTCCCATCAGATAAAGCAAACGAAAGCACCACTGTCCAGCTGTGTCCTTTAAACTGGTTGTTGAGTTACATCTTGTGCAAAACACTCATCAACTAAGCCACCGAAAAACAAACCAGGGTTAAGATTAATCAAGTTTAGCTAGTTGTCCAAACACATCTGTTAGTTCTTGACCAGGCCAGGTTAAAGGACTAATGGGAACACAACATTTCTATACTATTTTTGGCAAGCGGTCCAATCATTTTTATTTGCTTAGGCAATCCGAATGCATTATAATGTTGTCTGGGAGAATTATACATCCCTCTGTCTTGTCATATCAATTTAACTGTCATTGTTTGTGGTAATATCTGTAATTTGCTACATATTGCAAACAGGCAATTTCTTAATGGACTATTTTGCATGGGGCGTTCTTTTTAATTTTGTGATCAGCGTATGCCGGGTGAGTAAAAATAACAGTCTTATGAAGCGATGGGGGAAATTCCAAGATCAGAGGCTGGCTGGTTTTTTTAAAACAGTTCAAAATGCATCAAGTTTCTAGATCTCATTGTAGGTGATGATGTTATTGAAAATGTCTAGAAGGATGTTGGATGTAGGCATACCAAAGAGAAGGCATGAAGGAAATACGAGCAGAGGATGAAACGAAGATTTGAAGTTGAATAATTACTCTAGAGGCCACACAAATTTATACAGGTAGTCCTTGACTTATGACCAAAATTGGGACCAGAATTCCCTTTGTTAAACAAGGTGGTTTTTAAGTTAGTCAGACATGATTTTATGACTTTTTTTTTGCCCCAGTTATAAGCAAATCATTGCGGTTGTTAAGTGAATTATGTTGGAAGCAAATCTGGCTTCTCTCAGCGAGCTTGTTTGTTGAAAGCTGGCTGGGGAGATGATATGACCGTGGGAAGCTGCAACAGTCATAAATATATGTAAACTACTATCACTTTGCAATAAAACAGAACAGAAAACAATAACAGAGTTGGGCGGGACCTTGGGGGTCTTCTAGTCCAACCCTCTGCTCAAGCAGGAGACCCTGCTTGAGACCCTGCTTGAGACCCTGTCAAGGCTCTTCTTAAAAACCTCCAGTGACGGACTGGCTTCTGACATCTGCCAAAATTCCCAGCCCAATTGAATCCGGATTTGCACCAGGACTGAATCCGATTCAGCCCAGGGAGCTTTTAAGTTGCTGTGTGTGGACAGATTGAAGAATCCTCCTTGAAATAATTTGCAGCCAAATTGTTTTTCAAACCGTAGCTTTTAGTCCCCAAGTCATCCTTTTTCCGCTTGCAGATCCTCGCTGCTTTCTCTCTCTCCCTCCCTCATTCTCTCTTCCTTTCGGCTTCTTTTCTCTCTTTCCCTCTTTGCCCTGTAGATTGCTGCATGAAAGATACTCATTCATATAAAAAGTTGGATTGCACGATATTATTGAAAAAGTGACCTCCAGTGGTAACATTCACCCATCAGTTACAAGGCAACTTAAAGACGATTGTCACAATATTCTGGATTTCTTTGTCATTTCTCCCCTGTCCCCATTTAGGGGATGGTTTTGATGGCCTCCAGACACACATTGTTAATTCCAAAGACCCCCTCAGTACCAAATTCAGTAGGCAAATTCTCCATGATTAAGAGAGGTTTTTTTTTTTTCCTGTATTTCAGAAGATCATTTACGAATGGAAACAATCAGACCTTTGATATAAATCACCGAGGGGGAATAAGTGGAGGAATACCACTTGCTTCTGAGGGGAAGGGCATAATTATTTATCAAATATTTATAATTATATCAGAGTGGGTTGATGGGGTCCAAATAGGGTGAATAATTCATCGGTGTTTTTTTAAATCTATAATCGTTCCCGACTTTGATCACCAGATATCTCTAATATTAATAAGATGTTTCTAGTCGATAAGATTCCTTAATATAAACACTTAATTAGCACAGCATTTTAGGCTTCAAAAACAGGTTTTATCCAAGCTGCCAAATTGTACCCACCAATGGGAACAGCGCGGTGCTTTAAGATGGACGGTTGGTCCACCCAAAATCCCTCTGGTCATCATAATTATCCGGTTTTGGCCATTCCCTTCCTCTTTGCTTCTCTAAAGGGTTGAGCTAAAACCAGCGCAGGGAGTCCTTGACTTACGACCACAATTGAGGCCAAAATTTCCATTGCTAAGCAAGGCAGTTGATAAGTGAATTTCGTCCCATTTTACAACCTTTCCTGCCACAGTGCTTTTCAGTGAATCACTGCAGTTAAGTTAGTAACACGGTCGTAAAGCGAATCTGGATTCCTGCTTTGTCAGAAGGTCACCAAAGAGGATCACAGGACCTCCCCCCCACCCCTGGGACACCGTCACTGTCTGAATGTTGGTGATGTGACCACAGGGGATGCCGGTCGTAAATGGGAAAAGGGCCGTAAGTCACTTTTCTCCAGTGACTTTGTAACTAAACTGTTGTATGTATATTCTTTAGAAAAATGGTTACAACTATCAACAATAAAAAGAAAGGCTCATCAAACAAAGTAACAAGACAAAGTAACAAAAGTTTAACAGTTTAAAACAATAAGACTGCTGCTTGCAAGAAGCGATTAATTAGTGGGTAGAAAAAGAGGTGGGTAGGTAGGGAAGCAGATGTATATGTATATGTATATATCTATATATATATATAACTCCCAGAAGTGAATCAAGAGTGATTCGAATGAGAATGTATTTTGCCTAATCCATTTCAATTCCTTGGCTCTTTCTTGATCAGAATGCTTTCACTGAATCTGCCGGTTTAAAACGTCAAAATAGCATCTTCCCCCAAATGGTTAACCCCCTCGCCCCTGCCCTCAGTCTGAAAAAAGGGGGCAGCTTCCCTTGCCTGGGTGCAGGTGCCATGTGGACTCTTTTGGACGCCCCCACGCCGCCCCGCAGACGGTTCCTGGGACATTTTTGCAAGGACACCATGCTGTCAATCGAAGACATCCAAGAAGTGACTGGACAGTCATTCCGTCTGGAATGATAGAAGTTCTCCTGCTTGAGCAGCAGGTTGCACTAGAAAACTTCCAAGGTCCCTTTCAACTCTGTTCTTTTGTATTCTGTAATTGTCTGATTATTTTGTTTTACGGGAGTTTGTGGAGCCCGATTCACCCATAAATTCTTTTATTCATTCAAGTTCTCCCTTTAGGACCATCACAGGTTTAATGTTTCTTTTTCTACTTAAGACAACTATATCTTCTGACACAAAGCTATCCTTTCAGACTATCTGGTTTCTAAGAATTACTGGGGGGAGGAGGAGGAGGAGGAGGAGGAGGAGAAGCGCCACTAGACCGCCAAGAGAAAGCCTTCACAGGGCAGGCCCGCCAATCAATAAACTGGTCCAGCCCTTTTTTGAAGCAGCCCAGGATACGCCCCATCCTTGTAAGGTTGTGGTTTCAGGAACGATAGTTCTCCGCTTGCACATGCTGCTGAACGAGAGCAAGCACCCTTAGCTCCCCTGCTACACGGTGGTTCTGAACATACTATGTGCATAATAACTGCAAAGGGTGGGTACTGTGCCCTACTTTGCACAGGATGGGAGGCCACCAGGTGATGGTGACAAGATCTTGAGAAGGAGCAGAGAAGGAAGGCTGGCACTGGTGCAGTCAGGGGTCTGGCTTCACCCTCTAGCTCCAGCGACCCCAGGAGATAAAATTAGCAGCCATGGCGTCAAAGAAGGGGGGGACGGAACGGACGGACGGAGGAGCAAATGCAGGGCGTTTGAACAGAACCGCATCAGTGGGCCAGCCACAATGGAGCGCTTGTACTCGGGCAGCGTAAGCCAGCTCCCGGTAAACCCTGGTTAGAAGCTTCAGTGGCTCAGCCCCGTTGCATAAATCCTGCTCTTTGAGGGAGGGGACCCCGGGCACACAACCCCCAAGACAGGAAGGTGGAGGCTGTATATGCCGAACGAGCAATTCATTCCCTTCGAAATCAAGCCTGGAGGATGAATTCTTACTATGTACGTGGGAATCCGCCTAGTCCCCAGCCCGTTTCAACCCAACCGCTGGGCCGATTTTGGGGCAACCACTGGAGGTTTTTAAGGGGGGCAGCTCATTCCCACGACGGAAACCTCCCTCCGGGGCCGATTCTGCTCCCGAGGGAACCGCCCGCGGGCGCCAGGTTACAAAACCCCGCGCGCCGCCTTCGGACTTTCCACCGCCAACCTTGCAAAGTCTGACCGTAAGTCCCATCATCCCCCAGCCAGCAGAGGCCCTCCTGGCCGGGGACGAGGGGAGCTGTGATTTAGCGGTCTTGAAAAGCCCCAAGAAAGACCCGGGATGAAGATCCACCATCCCTCCCCGAACGAGGCGGGTGCCCCAGGCTGAGGCTTCGTCTGGGTCCAGCCGGGGAAGGGAAACCCTTTCTGTGTTGAAACAGCGCCGGCGACCCCACAGCCCAGCCCGGCTCCGCCCTCCCTTGCCTTTGCATCTCCCCCTCCCTAGGGATTTCAGGATGGGGCGGGCCGCCTGGTTGGAGATGGGGATGGGGGGCTCAAGAACTACGTTGCCCAGAATGCCTTGCTCTCCAGCTGGTCTAGGAAAGGAAAGGGGGGTTGTCTCCTCTGGGAATGGTACTGTTGGTGGGGGGGAGGGTGTCGACCACACTTGGAATATTGCATCCAGTTTTGGTCACCATATTATATAAAAGATGTTGAGACTCTGGAAAAAGTGCAGACAAGAGCAGAGAAGAGTAGGGGTGACACGATGGCAGCAAAGAAGAGGGGGTCAACTTATTTTCCAAAGCACCAGAATGGAAGGCAAGGAGCAGTGGATGGAAACACATCAAGGAGAGAAGGAACCTGCAATTAAGGAGGAACGTCCTAACAGTGAGGACAATTAACCAGTGGAACTCCTTGCCACCAGAAGTTGTGGATACTCCATCACTGGAGGCTTCTGGTTATTTTGTATATAATTGAATGTATGAAAGGTTTTGGAAAGAAGATAAAAAAGGAACATAAAGGAAAGAAAGAAAGAAAAAGAGAAAACTCAAAAGTGCCAAGAGAAAGAATGAAAAGAAATAGAAAAAAAGAACCTTCCAATTTTTTTTTTACAGCGATTATAATTACAAATAAAAAGTTACCTCTTGGATGAGAAAAAAAAATATATTTTTCTATAATCTTTTCTTACCATCAAAACCTCTGTTCTTTTAAAAACAGATATCTGATTTGTCTGCAGCCTTGATAAAGCAACTGAATTAAAGAAAAGTAAAAAGAGTAAATAAAAATGAATCCAGAGTTGAGTTTTTCCTTCTTAGAAAACACCCCAGTTTCAGCTTCAAATTGTCTTGCACATCTCTGCAGAACAGCTGTAATTTGCAGCTTTTAAGCCAAATCAATTTCATTAGCAGGTCCAATTTTAGGAGCCCATGCACAATTAGAGAAAGGCTGACATGCTTTGGGGGAACAAGCTGGTTTACACCCACCTTTGTCTGCCCTGAAATGCAAAATTTGGCTATTCTAGCATCTCGTTTAGACTTCAAATGTGGGGCATCCCAAATCAGAAAACAAAATTGCTCTTCACCTCTCATACACATTACTGGACCTAACTCAAAATGAAAACTGAGTAAAAATAACCCGAATTAGAAACAACCAAAAAAAACACAACCAAAAAGATATAACACAGCAGCCAAGAACCCTCCTGACACCCCAAATTCAGTATAACCCAAACTAAAGAAAGTGCTCAATCATACGATCGGGGAGGGCCTCGGACTTGTTGGCAAAACCAAGTTTGTCATGCCAGGTTGTCATGCCTGGTTTTGCCAATGGAACAAAAATTGGTACCAAGGAAGTAATCACAACGAGGCCACCATGTTCTGCCAAGGATTAATTATAATGCACATCACACAACAACGATATCCCTTCCTTCCTTCCTTCCTTCCTTCCTTCCTTCCTTCCTTCCTTCCTTCCTT
>JANHFL010007795.1:0-15491 GCA_032468155.1 Oxyrhabdium leporinum
TTGCTTCTCTCCTTGATTAGTTTCCACCCATTGCTTCTTGTCCTTCCCTCAGGTGCTTTGGAGAATAGCTTGACTCCCTCTTCTTTATGGCAGCCCTTGAGATATTGGAAGACTGCTATCCTGTCACCCCTAGTCCTTCTTTTCATCAGACTAGACATACCCAGTTCAAGCAACTGCTCTTTATATGTTTAGCTTCCAGTCCCCTAATTAACTTTGTTGCTCTTCTCTGCACTCTTGTCTCAACATCTTTTTTATGTCGTGGCGACCAAAACTGGATGCAGTATTCCAAGTGCAGTACTACCAAGGCATTTTAAATTGGTATTAACACTTCATGTGATCTTGATTCCATCCCTGTATCCTTCTATACAGAACTATATCAGTATAGAATGAAACAAGGTCAGTCCAAACTGTAACAAACATCAGAAATGATATCCAAGGGGCAGCATATAGAATTTAGCAAGTTAAGGCAGTTCCATGAGCAAGCTAACGAAGAAATATCCCAGTAACTAGTCTTCTGAACCAAGAGTCATTCAAAGATCAGTATCAACTTGTTGTAGACATTAGCATTCCATGCATTAGCATTTGACGCCTTTAAAAGACACAAGCCACTCTTTTGAAGACAACAAAATCCATATTTTGGACAGAGAGGGCCGCTGGTTTGAAAGAGGGGTTAAAGAGGCCATTATATCAAAACTGAGCAGCTCTCTCTTAATGGGGGGGGGGATATGACATCATCTATCTCCAATCTACAACACAGTCCTTTCAACAGTTCCAAGAAGGCTCCGCACCCATTTGCACTACTCAGGTGACCCTGATGACACAGATAAATCTCCAGATGACCTTAACGACCTGCTAAAAGACTGTCTCTTCTGAGATTTTCTATAAAGTAAGCAACAAAGGAGCATGGGCATAAATATTGCTGCAAAGCAATATTTTTATAACTCTAGCAAACTCATCTCAAATTTCTGCTGTTTCTTGAACAGAAGGTGGGACCTAGCACTTCCTTTTCAGTGGTTCTAATAACATGTTGAAAGCAAAGTTTGTCTTGAGTGTTGCTTACTCTTATTGGCTGTTTAATCTAGGAATACCATCAACTAGTCGAACCAGTGGTTCTTTGACAAAAAACACAGACATTTACTTGGCTCTTGTTTCAATTCCTATGAATATCTCAGGTTTGGGATGAGAGCCAGCAAGTGACATCCACCATTATTACTTTTCTGAAAGGGGAAAACAAAGAACACTTTTGTGGTTAGGATTACTACACAGTGAGCAGGATGTGCCTTTTCCAAGAATACAAAAGGGTGGACATAACAGGCTATGCTTTCTGAAGAAACACTTTGCTTGATATTTAAAGAGGATCACCTGAGAGAATATTTGTTTAACTTGGACGGCGTTTTCCGTTTTCCGTCAAACTGGAACCAAGCTTGATTTATATGTGGCAGAATCTCATTTACATCTTTACTTCTGCATCAGCCCAGGACCTTTGTAACATTAAATGTATCTGAGAATTTATCCTAACATTTTCTGCTCTACCTGCTTTTTGTTTGACTTTCCCTGATGCATTTTACCGGGGCTTCATCTTAATGGTAATCTACATATGAAATAAACATAACTATCTCCTCTTTTTTAAAAAAATGATAATTACACCCTCTTTGCATTTATTTTGCATGGAGCTAGTACAGTACCATCTCCATAAACTTTTCTAGCTTTAGATTAATTTTCTGCTGACGCTAATGTGCTCAAAGATAAACAGAGTTACAGATAGTTGTAATACATGTTAGCACATTTGGCACAGTAAAAATACATTTGCATTTACAGTGAAAATGCAACCTAGAACTAAGGAGAAACTTCCTAACAGTGAGAGCAATTAACCAGTGGAATGGCTTGCCTTCAAAAGTTGTAGGTGCTTCATCACTGTAGGCTTTTTACAAGAGACTGGACAGCCACTTATCTGGAATGATATCTGGTTGACTGCTTGAGCAGGCAGTTGGACTAGAAGACCTCCAAAGTCTCTACCAACTCTATTATTATTCTGTTATTTTGTTTATTTGATTTATATTGCCGTCCCTATTACAGATGTGAATCTGGACAGCTAACAACACAGTAAAAATGGAGAAAATGACACATTTTTTCTTTAAGTATGGTCATAATTCGCTTGATTTCTATATGGCCAGAACTGCCCTTGAACATTCTGAGGTTTATCAAAATCAGTGCATATTAATATTTAATACAAGAATGTGCTGATCATGTGTAATGCTTTCAAAATAATGGCCGGGTCATAGTTATATATAAAATACTTCCTCTCTTTTTATTTATGAAAAAGAACACTGTTGTATAACCATGCTTCTGTGTATGTCAATTCTGGAGGCTCTCCGAGGTTGGAGAACAGGGAAAGACAATCTTGCCCTCAAGGTCGAAAAGAAGCAATAGCCTTGCATGGCTGGCATCCCACATAAATCTATTTTATTATGCTGACTTATTTTTATTGTGCAAAGAACCCAGCATCTGTTGGAAGCAGACATTCTATGGATCTATTTAATCAACAAACAGATAATAAATGTAGTGATTATTTGAATTCAGTTATAGTTCATATAATGCATTGGGGATTTATTCTCTTTCTTTCTTGACCAGTAGTTTTCTTTAACTTGTCGTTTATGTAATTAATCCTATTTAAAGAACAAAAACGATTCTTTCTATACTCAGCATTTCAATGTTTCGTTTATCTTAGTACAGCAGGTAAATGCATGTTTGCCATTAATGGCTTAACTGTTCATTTAAAGTTTTAAACTCTTGGTAGAATGCTTGAAAACATCACCCAAGATCATTCTTGCACCAATTATTTGCTGGGAGGAAAAGTAATTTTATGATAAAGAATAAATGGAAGAAAAAATGAATGTGATCAATTTGAACCAAAGCTCAAGCAATATGGCTGACATGGCTAAATCTGAAAAGTATGAAATAACAACAAAACCAGCAATACCCTGTCTGCAGAATGTGCTATTTTGTTCCTACAGATGAATACTCAGGTCATAAAAGAATGAGTGAAGAATTTTATTACAACCTATGGTTCTAGCAAATATTTTCTTAATTATAAAGGATGAATTTACCCAATGCAAATAGCATCCCCCTGGTGGTGGAAGCTATAGTGAAAACAATTGTTTTAGTACTATTCTCCTTGTTAATGTAACTCAAATTATTTTAAAAAATATAAAGGTAAAAATAATTATATGCATATGGTTTTTAAAAATCTCCTTCTTACCCCTATGGGTGGTCTGTGTCAATCATGGGTTCTCTATCAAACGCCTGGGTGTTTGAAGTTTTTGTGCAGTATTTTAGCTGTTCCTAGCACTATACTCTTCTGAACAGAGAGTTTTTTATGTTCCAGGGATCTGCTGGAGCCACTCTTCCAGGTTAGGAATCACAGCCTGAGTGCTCCTACTACTTACTACTGGGACCACTTTGGCCTTGACTTTCCAGATCCTCTCTTGTTTCTCCTTCAGGCCTTGCTACTTCTCCAAAATTGTAAAATTGTTGTTCCACCCAACTCCTAGCAACTATGGGCAGTTTACGAATGATTTAAAAGATTAAAAAAGGCAATAAAACAATTACACCCCCCCCCAATACAAAATCCCCAAAGCAAAGTAGAAATGGCAAAATAACAAACTGGGTGGAAACAAGAAGGGAGGGGGTGGGGAGCGCGCGCGCGCGCGCGAGAGAGAGAGAAGCATAATTTCTGAAGAAATATTAGAAATTTAAAGTTTTTAAAGTTTTTTCGAAGTGTACAAAAGTCTTTGTTAAGAAACACCTGAAAGCCTGAAAAATAAGTTTCTCAAATGCTAGGAGGTATTAATTACGTTATTTTTAATTTGAAATTTGAATATCCTCTTGCTAAAGATAGGCCTTACCAAGCTCAATCCAGCTTACTTTTTAGTGGGCCTATTTGGTTAATATTCAGGCTCAAATGCTCTTGCTGTGTGTTTTATTTTTACTAATCCAAGTTCCAGAAGCATTTACTTTTTATGCTTCTACTTTTATTTTAATCCATAGGGGGTTTCTCGAGAACGGTAGTAATAATAAAGGGCTAAACTTTTATAAAAGTTGCCTCCCCCATTTAAACGTCTTAAAGAAGCTTTTTAAAATGTAGTTTGGGGAAGAATAAGGATGATTATTATGTTTTTTTCTCTGCTTGCCCTGTCATCTTTAAAGTAGTTTCATAGAATCAAGCAAATCCAAAAGGCTTAAAAGCAAAACTGAAGCAAAAGTACACAAATGCCAATCTAAATGTATTGTGCTGCTTGTAAATTTCATAATAAATGTCATTCGGGGCTCAAGAAGATCAATACCTGTCAACTTAGATTTGTAGGCAGAATGAATAACTGGGTTGGCTGAAAAGACAACCTGGGGAAACTTGATTCCTACAGAATCACATGGGTTGATCTCAGAAATATGCCATTTCTTTCTTACAATCTATTGAAGGCAGGCCTATTTAAAGTTGAGCTGAGGTAGTCTGACAGAAAAAGCTTTGGAACAAAACTTCATATATAACAATCCTTTACACATGAAAATAAAATGTTCTTTCAGTTATTTTATGCCGCATCTCTTTGGCAATTTGCCTCAACCTTGTGCCTTTTATAAGGCCTGGGACCACAACTTCCCAAGTTCCTAATCTGTATGGCCATAACTGAAAATTGTGAATGGTCATATCTAAACTACCTTATCTGTTGGAATCCAGGTTGAAGATGATTGCTCAATGAGTGGGTCTCTAAACTATACCATATTGTGAAGGGAGAAATGGAAGGCTTGTCTAAAACATTCTAATACTGAAGCTCTCACAAATTGAATTTATTTTATTTAGCGTATGGCAAATATAGGGACTTATAGTGATTCAAATGTTAATGCCTAGTCCACCCAGCCATTCAAGGACAGGGTGGTCTATGTTGAAAAAGTCAGACATTGGGCTGGTATAAGCTCTTGATGGACATTCAGACACAATGTGATGGATATTTTGTCGAGGAGCACCATGGTCACACTGAGGGATAGAGACAAGACTCCACTTAAACAATGAATCGAAATTAACCTAGTATATCCTTCACACCTACCCTTATGTGGATAATCCATAGTTCAGTATGCCATCCAAACCCCTGAATTAAATCAACTAAGGAACCATGAATAAGCATATTCTGTTAACAGGAAATGTGTTTGAAACAGAAATAATATTCAAGCTGGTTTCCATGAAAATCAACCCATTATGTTGGAGAAGTGCTACTCCAAAGAAAATGTGAGTAGAATTTCAGGTATTATAACATTTTCTATAATAAGTGGCAGCCTTTAACAATGTTGGCTGATCCCCAAAGAGCAAGAAGGCTTGGCTGACACCTGAATGTGAGGGAAATAAGGAAATGTCACGGCTGTAGATTAGATCAGGTAATAAAAAAATTAAACTTCTTCCTTATTTTGGGGTGGGGGAGGTGTGTCTTCAAGCCAGTGTTGACTCCTGGCCAGTTTCCTTGGCAAGATTTTGGATGTAAATTGCCATTGTTTGCCTTGTTCCAAGAGTGAGAGAAAGTGATGGGCCCAAGGTCACCTAGCTGGTTTTGTGCATGGACAAGTTCTGGCAAGATTTCAGAAGTGCTTCTGAAGGAGTGCTTCAGAAGTACTATTGGCTTCTTCCTAGGGTTGAGGGTGAATGAGTGCTCAAGATCACCCAGTTGCTTTGTGTTCAAGGTGGGACTAGAACTCACTATCCCCCAATTTCTAGTTTGGTGCTTTAACCACTAAACCCAACAGTCTCTCTTCCTTATTATTAAGAAAACTATATGGTTGTTTTCATGCAGGAGTCATCTTAAAACAGAGGTCTTTAGTTGTTTTTTTTTAATTCTGCTGCTTGATCTTTCAGAGGCTTTCAATCAGATTACTGCTCTACAATATTTATGAGAAATAATATAAGATGGAGACTGGTGGCTTTGGAGGTGTACTAAGCATCTATAGTATAATTTCATGAACTTCTGAATGTTGATCTGTTTTGCTATTCCTTTTATATTCAATCTTGATTTCAAGCTTTATTGTATGTTACCATTCTATTTTTTTAAATATATTTCATACTTTTAAAGAAATGTTGTAAAGCACTTGTGGTTAATAACTGGAAAACAATATAGACATTAATAATAATGGCAATAATATTTAAAATAGTTTAGTTGAACATTTCTAATCCAATAAACAATATTTGAAGAAAACAAGAAAAGGAAAAATAAACTTTTAAAACAGTTGAAGAGACCAATTGTACTATGCATAATATTCTGGGGCCAGGACTATAATCCACCGGCTGAAATATGTATCAGTAGAATGTCAAGAGAAAATGACTGAAAACATATCAGAGCCCAGGATATATTTCTAGGCACAACATGAAATTTTCTATGCTGCTTCCAGTTAGTGGGTAAAATGGGGGGGAAAAAATATAGTGGGAAATTTACATAAGAACTCAGTCCCAGGTCAAAGAACTTCTGGATCTATTATCACATATTGTTATCTGTGTTTGAGAACAAATAGATTTATGTCTAATCCAGGTGCCAGCTATTTGAAACGAACACAAAAAAATAATATTTTTCTATGAAAAGCTGTAGAGTTTGTTGGTTATCCAATTCCCCATTTCTTGGCTTCCACTATTTTAGCAAATATTTCAAGAAGAAAGTAGCTTTGACAATTTTGTGCCTCTCCTTCACCTCCCTGCTTGTATTTCCCTCCTTCTGTCCCTTCCTATCAGATATGTGTGTATCACATGAAATAAGGGTGTGGATGGAACTCCCAAGTGATTTATTTTATACTCCCCTTTTTGTGGAATAGGTGGAAATTCAGCAACTTTGGATAAGGCAATGGTTGACTATTATTCTTTCCTCTTGCTCAGTGCTTAGAGGTCAATAGAATACCATTGACTTCAACTTGTTTCAGAGGAATTCAGGAATAAAACAATAGTGTTGTGCAAGACTATTACAATACAAATAATTATTATTTTTTGCATGTGTGTATCGGGAAGCTGTCTCTTGCAGTTCAGTAGTTCACCAAATGATGTAACAGTATGTAGTCCTGAGATACATATAATGAAAAACTATTCAGTTGCGACTGAAAACTGTTATTTGCTGTTAGAATTCTCACCAATAGTCTCCTGGATTGACTCTTATTGCAGTCAAGGTTCAGACAAAACACACTCAGAATGCAGGTTAGCTGCTTATGAACAAAAAATTAAGAGGAAAAATGAAGCCAATTACTGTTTGTGTAACAATACAGACTGTGACAAGATTTCTGTGTCTTCCATAAGTAGCAAGCCAAAATAATCTCATCTTCCTACCTTATTTTTATTCATTGTCCCTTCATTCCATCCAATTTCCCCAGATCTAACCACATAGCTGTCACATTTAAACAAATACCAAACACTATTGCCCACAGTTGGGCTAGTAGTAACCTCACGCCACACTATTAAAAAAAAAAATACTCCAAATCTATAGGTTCACATTCTTCATTTTTACAATAAAGGATTTCATGTCATTTTAAGAGAAATGAATTTATTATTACAAGTGGACTGTAATCCATGAATGTTTATGTAATAAATGCACTAGCTTTTATGATTCCATAAAACTAATCATTATATTTTCTTTAAAAGCCTAACATGACTCTTTGGAAAGTGTAAGTCCTGTCATTAAGGAAATAAACATTTTGATGGATAGCTGGCAAATATCTGTTCTGATGAAATTTTTCATGGTTTATGAGGTAACATGAGATTGGCACAGAATTTAAACATGATTGCTCTTGTCTTATTTTTGCTTGTCTGGACTAGCAGGTTTTAAGTGCTGTTGTCTTACATTTAATATACAGAGGTGCTTCTGAGTTTTCAATATTTCTGCATAAATATGCCTTAAACATGATCACTTTTCTACAGAAGTTCTAAAACTAGACAAAGAGAAGACAATTTAATATATGAGTCAAAAACATATTTGTTAATTGATTTATTGAGGAAATGATCCAAAGCTGTATATTTTGTGTGGAAAAGTAGGTGCAACTTTCCTTTCAGTAACTGGTTGGACAGCAATAACCACAACTAAACATTTTCAATAACTGTTGTTCAGTCCTTTCACATCAGCCCAGAGGAATTTTATCTCATTCCTCCTTACAGAACAGCTTTCATTTCAGGGATGTTGGTGGGCTTTCTCATATGTATTGCTCACTTCATGTCTTCCCACAATATTTCTAAAGGATTAAAGTCACAACTTTGACTTGGGCATTCTAAATTTTCTTCTGCCTTAACCATTCTTTGGTTTTACAACCTGTGTGTTCTTGTCTTGTTGCATGATCGACTTTTTCTTGACCTTCAGTTCATGGACAGATACCTTGACATTTTCCTGTAGAATTTCCTATTACAATTCAGAATTCATAGTTCCTTCAATGATGGCAAACCACCTACGTCCAGAGGTCCAGACCAGAATATCATCACCACTGTGTTTCACAGATGAGATAGAGTTCTTATGCTGAAAGGAATCTTTGCCTTTTGCCAAGCTTATCCCTTTTCATAGAAGCCAAAAAGTTGATCAGTTCTGAGTAGGGTAATGTTGGTACTGAATGGCATCAATTTGTACACAATCTGCCTGATAGTGGACTGGTGAAGCCCAAACCATTTGAAATAGTTTTGTAACTTTGTCCAGCATGGTGAGCATCAAAAGCTGTTTTGGGAAGGTCCTCAGAAATCTCCCTTGTTCAAGCCACAACACAATTCCATATCACTGTGTTGTACAGAGCAGACTTTGATAGCGGATAGCCAGAATTCTTATTTCTTTAGATAAGTCAGGACCTCCCAGACTCTCACCCGAGTGTCACTCCATTGATTGAAATGCCTGACTCTAATTTCCTTTCAAATAAAGCAATAAAGGTTCACATACTTTTGCCACACACAAATATGTAGCTTTGTATCATTTTCCTCAATAAATCAGTGAGTAACTATAATGTTTTTGGCTGATTTACTTTACTAGGTTCTCTTTATTTAGTTTTAGGGTTTGTGTGGAGAATAGATCATGTTTTATGTCACATTTATGCAGAAATATTGTAAATTTAAAACAATTACATAACTACAAAAAAAGTCATTATGTGACTGTATAATATTTATAAAAATGATGAATAAATCAATCAATAATGAAATGTGTCACAAAACAACAATTTCTTAATACTGCATAAGTAACCAGTCTTAGCCTTATTTAATATCTAGTTAGATTTGTATATATCAAAATGTAGCAATTGTGTTTTTGCCTTCCAGTAAGGCACGGTGTCAGAAATGCATTCCATGGGACAAAGTAATGTCTGTATTCAATCTAATATATTTTAAGCAAACTCTGAACTCAGTTTCATTTAGCAGTTTAGAATCCATTTTGTACAGATAATTCATCTCACTTCAAATTCTGGTTAAACTGAGTCACACGCTTCTTTCTATGGTAAGCATCAGAAAAAGTTTCCATTCCAATTGGAACATTAATCATAATAGCACTACCAAGAATGAACATTAAAGAAAAAATTCTGGGTAAATCAGAATATTGCTTTCCAGGTATTCTGTACAAGAGTTGTCTAAGTTTATAAATGACAAGCATTTTATGGAGAATTTAAGATTCTTTCCAAAGAAGCTAGAGGGTGATTCTTACTTAAACATGAGTCCTTAGGATTGTGAATACAGGAAGTCTTGTTTGGGATTACTGTTGTTTGAAATAATGAAAATTACTCTCTTCCTTTCATGTCCCCATTTGCCTATTTCCTAAGAATTCTTATAAACAAAAATATATCCTTTCTACCAAAAAAGCTTTTTTTTCAAATAAATTGAAAACCAAGAAGGTTGCATTATTCCACAAGAAAGCATGCACCCTTTAAATCAAGAGTCTAGTTGTAACTTGTGTTTGGTAATTTATTTTTATGCAATCTATCCTATTTGTGTAATTCCTGGCTCAAATTGTTTGGAATTTTCAAGATTAATATTTTATCCAACAAGTACATTCTTTGGGGGTTTTCTTGCTATACAAAAATGTATAAAATATCATTTTCTTTGCATGGAGTTTTTTCTTTTGAAATAATCTGGACTTCTGTGTTTCAGGTTGGCATGTTTTTAAATATCTTCTTAATTTTATGGATATAGGTTTCGGTTTCCCAATCTTGCTCACATTCAACACACTGTCGGTTGGTTCATCTTTTTGCCAGTCCATGTAAAACAAAAACAAAGCTCTGATCATATTTCTATGTTTTACTTGTACTTGACCTTAGTTATTTAAAGTTTATGCAATAAGAAGCAGCAATGGAATTTCTTCCACTTTTTTTTCCATCTTATTCGGTACTGTTTTCATATATATCAGAGACTCTAGAAAGAGTACAAAGAAGAGTAACAAAGATGATTAGGTACCGGAGGCTAAAACATATGATGAATGGTTGCAAGAACTGAGCATGTCTAGTCTAACAAAGAGAGACTGGGTGACATTATAGCAGTGTTCCAATATCTGATGGGCTGTCACAGAGAAGAGGGGGTTAACCCATTCTAAAAGAACATAAGGGCAAGACAAGAAATGATGGATGGAAGCTTATCAAGAAGAGAGCCAACCTAGAACTAAGAGAAATTTCCTATCACGAGAAGAATTAATCAGTGGAACAGCTTGTCTCCAGAAGTTGTGGGTGCTCCATCACTTGGAGATTTTTATGAAGAGCCTGGACAGTTATTTGTCTGGAATGGTATAACATTCCTGCTTGAGGAGTGGGTTGGACTAGAAGACCTTCACGATTCCTTCCAACTCTGGTATTCTGTATTGAGTTTGTAGCCAATGATCCATTTCTGGGGGGAAAAACACATTACACAAGCAACAGATGTGTTGACTTGATTGACATGATGTTTTTATATCTTCACAACAATGTGGGTCTTTGGACTTTCTTGGAAAGACAAGGCAATTTATAATTCAGACTAAAGTTTTATAACTTTGTATCTAGAACTGTGGAGTAGGGCAGCTTGTTATTGATAGGAACTTCACCCTTATCTTACCTTTCACTTCCTTTTCCTGAAATTCCACCCTTGAAGGGCAAGGCTGAGTTGATAGTATTTTGCATGAATCACAGTCCCTTGAAAAATACACTTCTACCTAGCCTAATTTTCTACCTGCATTTGGAACTTCTCCATAACCAGGCTGGAGTTCTAATGTGGTCTAACTCAACTCTTTATCTGCCCATTTCCCTTTCGTAGTTATTTTGCTGGCATTTACTTCACTGAAAATGTCTCTGCTAAAACAAATAAAAGCAAAACAAAATACAGAAGGGAATTTAAACCTGGAGGAATGACCTCATCTCAAACTAGTCCAAATAACATTCCTTAAAGTTAAGATTGTGCACTTATACAATTTGTAGTATAATCCGGAGCCCGAAAGGGTGTGAAATATATGTTTTGAACTTTAGAATTTAAGTCTATTTATGCATTATTTCCCACCTGCTATTTTTTAAAATAAAGAAAAACTATAACAACTACAACTTTTAATCCTGCCAATTTACATCTAATTTTGGAACTAGATTAAAAAACACAGTCATGAGAAAAGGGGAAAATAAGGAGCTTTAGAGCAAATAAGATTCATTATTTTTACTAATGCACTTTTTAAAAGATAAAACCACTTTGATCCCCATTCTGTACCTACAAAAGAAATCCCAAGGCATTAATCTTTTGCCTGGATTTATTGTGAACTACATTTGCCATTAATTTAATTTATTTAGTAGGTATTATTCTATTTTTAATGGTTGTTAGCTAATTTAAGACGTATTTCATTGGCTATAAATATGAGATTTACACCCCAAAAATAAATCACAAATTAAAGAAGAAAACCAAAATGCAGTTTATTTAAGTTGGCACTAGTTTGGCTTTGGATTTTATTTATTTTTTTTAAATTGTGATGCACTCTGGGCTCAGATGACCCTCCCAAAATCCCCATGTGTACAAAGAAGAAATTTTTTTGGACTATAACATTTTGATAAAGCAATGTAAAGGAAGTTTTAGTTATGATAGTAAAATGTACAATGTTCTACCTAAAGAGACAGCTAATGGATAAATAACACGTATTTTCCAGCAAAGACTAAGTCTCAGAGGATATTTTGCTGGCAAGAAATGAGGCCTCCCAAGACAAAAGTTGGAAGACTGGAGGCGGGTCTATAGTTTGATGACAATTATTTCCCCATTCTTCTGATGTTTTAAAGGTCCTTCTTTCAATCAGGGAAGGGACTTTGGAGGTCTTCTAGTCCAACCCCCTGCTCAAGCAGGAGACTCTATACCATTTCAGATGGGGGGACGGGACACTGTCCAGACTTTTCTTAAAAACCTCCAATGAAGCACCTATAACTTTTAAGGCAAGCTGTTCCACTGCTTAATTGTCCTTACTGTTAGGAAGTTAATTCCTTAATTCTAGGTTGCTTCTCTACTTGATTATTTTCCAGTCATTGTTTCTTATCTTGCCTTCTGGTGCTTTGGAAAATAAGTTGACCCCCTCCTCTTTGTGGCAGCCCCTCAAATACTAGAATACTGTTATCATGTCACTCCTAGACTTCTTTTCTCTAGACTGGCCACACACATTTCCTGTTTTTCATATGTTTTAATCTCCAGGCCCTTAATCATCTTAGTTGCTCTTCTTTGCACTTTTTCCAAAGTCTCAATATCTTTTTTTGTAATGTGGTAAACTAAAACTGGATGCAGTATTCCAGGTGTGGTTTTACTAAGGATTTATAAAGTGCTACTAATACTTCACATGCTTTAGATTCTATGCCTCTGTTTATACAACCAAAGATTTTATTAGCTTTTTTGGCTGCTGGCACACAATGCTGGCTCATGTTTAAATGATCGTCTGCTAGGACTCCAAGGTCCCTCTCACAGTTACTGTTTTTGAGCCAGGTTTCACCTAATATGTACTTGTAGCCTTGGTTTTTCCTGCCTAGGTATAAAACCTTGCTTTTCTCCACATTAAATTTCATGTTGTTGGATAGAGCCCATTGTTCAACTCTGTCAATATCTTTTTGGATTCTGTTTTATTCTGCTGTGGCACACAATCTGTGGTGCTGAGACAGAGAGAGGGTTCAGCTGGAGTTGACAATCCTAGGAAGAAAGGCTGAGAATGATAGACTTATGCTTCTGTTTATAATTTATTCTTCCTTTTGAAGTGGAAAGAGGCACCTTCCTTTCAGATAAATCATTAAATTGCATTAATCTCTATTGTTTTTAAAGAGTTCTTTCTTCTTAGAAAACTCCATTTCTATGTAATTTCAAACTCTCATCTTTGGTGAGTTGCTACAGATTTCCACATACTTAAGAGATTTTGAAATTTTTATTATATTGCAGACTTAGCTAATCCTAGGAAGCTTTCTTTCTCTGAGACTTTTATCATTGTCCTCCTAGCCAAAATAGAAAGTAACATATGACCTATATTATCTTTTTAATAGTGATAGCAGGTAATGACATCTCACTGAGGAGACCCCTATGAAGTTTCCAACTATGCATCGGAAGAGTTGATATATTCTGTTTGAAAATCAAATATGTGCATTCCCTTCCTACACTGGGTTGACTTTTCAAAGGCCAAAGGCTGCTGATTACTGAGGGGATAACAAGTTCCAAGAAATCCACAACATGTGGTATTACCAACTGTGCAAATTTAACTCCCGGTCAAAATAATCTGATAGCCTACTATGAAGAACGTAAGAATTTTTGAAAAGTATATAAGGAGGAAGTGAATAGAGAATGCCTAGTTTTTTTTTGAAAGCATCGTAATTTCATGTTTTATCTTTTTGGAAAAACAGTGTAGCATGCCATTCCACTCTTAGTTCAACTCTGTGAGCAGATACAAGAGCTCAAAGCTAGTCTAGAAGACGTTCGCAAACTAGATTTGCTGTAATAAAAAAAACCCAGCTCCATCATTAGATGAGTTGAACATCGTATATATACTTCTGTATAGGATGGAATGTTTGCTTGTGAAATAATAATCTTCTAAGTGTTGCTAAATTTTCTATAATTTACAGCAATCCCAGCCAGCAACGTCTCCCTAACTCATTAGCCAATATACCTTTTATCTTACTACTCCTGCCAAATTAGGATGCCAAATCTGATGACAGAGTTTGAATATATACTATGAATCTCCGCATATTTTGTTTCAGTTGATGACACCAACTTTTAATATTGTGTGTGAGGGAGCAACTAGTCATATTTTCTGTACCAACATTTGATTTTATATATCTATGTCTTGTTTCTTATGACGTACCTTCAATACAAGCAAAAACCCTGAAAACACATTGCAAATTCTTTCTCTAGGGAAAATTTAATTTTACCCCAGGCCATTAATCTGTTGAGTTTGCATTTTTGTGTGTTTTTCAAATTCTGCAATATTGATTGGCTGTGTGATGATCATGGCAACTCAGGAGGTTAGGAAAAGGGGGGGTCCAGAATGGCTCAGGAGTTTGTGGTTTTCATGACAACCATGAGTTTGTATATATATGTGACAACCATGAGTTTGTGTGTGTGTGTGTGTCTTAGAACAGCAGACTTGTGGTATGAAAGTATGAAAGAACATTATTGTTAACAATATTTTCTGATTATCAGATCCCTCTCTGGCCAGTTCATTGATATCTGCACTGAAGAACTGATCTCAGACACAACCCTAGATGTCTAATGAATATACTACTTTGGGTACTAGTATGGGTACAAAAGGATTTTTTTCCAGAAATGTGTTTGAGAATTCTACCATATTTTATATAAGCATCCAGAATGTGGAATTAATTGTGCGAACAAATTAATCTTTTTGTTGGTTAGCAACACTATAAATAATACAAGATTAAGGGCTGGAATCTATCTCTTAATTTCTTACACACTTTATTTCCTTAAATATTTCTCATTTGCAAGGAAGTTTACAATATTTTGGATTTTAAGGTGTTGTTTGTAAACTAGTTTTACCATGATGAGGAAGCAAGAAATGCTATTTTTTCCCCTGTTAAATATCTCTCGTTATTCAACCTCCACTGCTCATATTTTTGGATCTGAAAAAACCTCTTAGAAGAGTTCTCTCATTAAACTGTTTTCAAGAATTTGTGCATAATGTGCAAAACCAGGAAAGTTGAGGATAAAAGGAATGACAACGCACTCAGATAAGGTACTATGACTAAGGTTTTATTTAAAAAATGTTTTGCTTTTCCATATGAAAAATAAAGAAAGAATAGAAACAGAACCCCCCTGCCCCAATAAAGCAAAAACAAAATATATTACATACAATTCAGCCTTATTTATAAATAAAACATTACTTTGACTACATGAAGTGCTGATAGTTCGTCTTTCTAATCTGTTCTTAAAGAAACAGGTCATAAAGAGAAAATAAAAGCATATTTATAAATTAGGGTTAGTGGGTTTCAGGACAAGAATTTTGAAACTTCTCACTTTTAAATTTATAGATTCAGTCCTATCTACAGTTGTAACA
>JANHFL010007795.1:25759-36318 GCA_032468155.1 Oxyrhabdium leporinum
ATCCCCCCGTCCTACTCCTCTAAGATATATGCAGCTGGCAGCCTTGAGGGGCCCAAGGTAGTGTTCAAGGCTGACAGCTGGAACCCATCCTCAGGGAACGTCTCTACCGGAATGTGTCATTCTAGCGGAAAAAAGTTCCCTGACGATGGGCTCCAGCACAAGTCCAAAAGCTGGAAGACTAAACTTCTGGTCCGGGTGATTGACCCTAGTGGGATCCTGCAACATTATCTGGGGGCACATATATTTGCCTTCATTCGTGGTAGCTTTTTTGGTTATACTGACATCACAATGACTTTGAAATCCTGAAGCAGAATATTTCTTGCAAAGTTGGGAGGTGCCCATCCAGTATCAGAAACAGGAGTTCAATAATAGGATCCCACTGGGGGATAGATAGAGTTGGGGGAGTCAGTCCAATGCAAAGTACCCTGCATATACTGTAATGCATTTATGAGCCCAAGTATATGAGTTAGGTTTGAACAGTGCATGCAAAACATTCTGTGATAATAATTATCTTTTTCTTTGAGTGATAGGCCTGGGGTTATTCAGCAGACAACAGTAGATGGGATTAGGACTAAAACCTAACTTTGATTTAATTGACATTTAATTAAAATTGTACTAAATTATTTTTTCCTCTCACTTTAAAAAATATTAAGTTAGTAACTATGTTTGGAAATCTTTAGGGGCCATATGTAGGGGCCAGAGATTATTCATATCCAAACTGGACGTATTAATCCAAAGCAGATGTTGTCAAACTCTAATACCAGACATCATAACATGATATATAACTTTTCACAATGTGTTATGGATGGTAAAAAAATAAATATATCATTTCCTAAAAGATAAGTAATTTTCATCGGCCTTTTTTAAAAAGTTACTTTTATTAGCAGTAGAAGTCTAGAAATGTTCAGTAAGAGAAAATAACCATCCAGAGTCACTTTTCAGGGTGAGATGGGTGATATATAAATGTAATAAATAAATAAAAAATACTGAACTTCATTAACATATGTACATCTATAGACTTTCCAAGGGTTATAAATACATTATATGCTTTGTCAGAAATCATTCGTCAAATGGAAACTGCCAATCACAGCATTCCTGTAATTGTTGGGTGGCTTTTGAAATGTTTTTTGGATGTCTTGATGCATGGTTAGCCAACTTTCAAAATTCAGACTATATTTTCCATTAAACCTATTCAAAAACCACCCATCCCACTGTGACCTTACTCAGCAAATCAGGAACAGACTTCAGAGTTTCCTTCTACTTTCTCCACACAAATATGTCACGAACCTCAGTTCGAGACCCAATCTCAAATTCATCAGGAAGATTTGCAAGTTGGAAATGTTTATTTATATCTGTATTTATTTCGATAAACAATTTAGGAAAATAACCATTTTCATTTGTTCAGGTGAATCATGGAGCATTCAGATTGGATAGAAAATGAAACTGCATGCAGTTTGTTTATCTTCTCATGTTCTGCCAAAAAGTTTTAGAAGATGAGGGCTTAACTAAGCTTGCCATCTTAACTAGACTACTCTGGGAATTTTTGAAGTAGATCTGAATAATATACGGCAGTGGTTTTCAACCCCTGGGAGCCTGGGATGTCATCATTGCAAAGGCTTGAATAAATGACTTTGAAATCCTGAAGTAGAATATTTCTTGCAAAGTTGGGAGGTGCCCATCCAGTATCAGAAACAGGAGTTCAATAATAGCATCCCACTGGGGGATAGATAGAGTTGGGGGAGTCAGTCCAATCCAAATTACCTTGCTATACTGTAATGCATTTATGAGCCTAAATGTGAGTTAGGTTTGAACAGTTCATGCAAAATATTCTGTGATAAAGTTATATGCCTAGGGTTATTCTGCAAAAAACAGTAGATGGAATAGAATAGCAGAGTTGGAAGGGACCTTGGAGGTCTTCTAGTCCAACCCCCTGCTTAGGCAGTAAACCCTACACCACTTCAGACAAATGGCTATCCAATCTCTTCTTAAAAACTTCCAGTGTTGCAGCATTTACAAGATGGGATCAGGATTAAAATTAAATTTGATTTAATTGACATTTAATGAAAATTATATTAAATTATTATTTAAATCTTGAATTATGTTTTGGGGGTCTGTGGCCATGGACCATGACCACAGAAGGTATTCAAAGGGGCTCCATGGTGAAGAAAAGGTTGAGAACTACCAGTATACTGTACTTAGGATTGCACTGCACTGTAAGAGCACTTGCTGAAGATGTCCATGCTTGGCAAGCCTGTTCATTAGTTCTGTTACAGAATAGGCAGGATTTGCATAGTTGAAGACACAAACAAGGAAAAAATCCCTAACCTCCCTTTCTATTTCTGATTTACAGTTATGTTTTGGTCTGTGGGAGAGCAATAGGCAAGGCCTTCAGTTGCATTCCTTTCTTGCACACAAATACAAGTTTTTTGGGAGAAGGAAATACTGGATAAAATAAAATAAAAAACTTTATAGTTTGTCCAGTTTATAGTTTGTCCAGTATTACTTGCTTGACTTGGGTTTGTTAGACTATGGAAATGGATTCTGTTATTGTCAATTTCTCTTTCACAGTATTTTGAAGCAAAAATAATATCTGAAAAGTAATTTCAGCAGAGAAATGCAATGTAGACCTCTGATTTCAGCACACGTCAGTATGTTGTATCTAATATTGACCATTAAGGCAAATTACAATAGGGTCAGGGTATTTTATTTCTTCCCAAAGTGGTTGAGAGCTTTTCTTTTCCTAATATCCAATTGTCTTTTGCTCTCGTAAGAGAACTAAACTTACTACTGATTTTTGAAATTAAACCAAGGGCTGGATGATAATGCTAAAATGCCAGAACTACAAGATGTCAGTTTCTACAACTTCAGTATTTGCTTGAGTAACCTACCAGAAATGTATTTATTTCATATACTTTCCTTTTCATTTGACTAGATGAAAAGAATTTTTTTTTGAATCAGCATATACATAAAGGGTTATGTACTATCCCAAGCCCAGCAACATTCAGGCCATTTCTTATAACTTAACGAAATAAAGAAAAACCAGACATACATTTTCATCCCTGTATGAGGAAGGTGGCAATGTGCCATGAAGTCAATGTTTACTCTTAGCAAGCACATTTATAGAGTTTCTCCATGATGATCTAACTAGGTCTTTGGGTCTTTCCATGGTGCACCCATTGCCACTGCAACTGCAATCATCTGCCTTGTGGTTGATCATCTTTTCTTTCCTTCCAACTTTCCCATCAATAGAGCCCTTTCCAGAGAGCTGGGTCTTTCGCATAATGTATGTGAAGGTTGATACAGTATGAGTGCTAATTATATTTGGAGCAGTATTTGAAAGTAACACTTCAACATTACATTCAATTGTAGGTTTTAAGCCTATTTGAAAAGTCAGTAACATCAATGGAGGAATATTTAAAGAACATTGATGATACGGAAATTTTTCATGTGTAACCAAAGCTAGACAACTTGATACAGAGAAGGTTCAGTAGCTCCATCTTAAAAATTATAGTGGCTAGTCTCTTTCTGCCACAACTGCCCTTTTGCGCAAATAATAAGCTGCTCTAATTAGAAGTTTTTCATTAGTCTGATTGCAGAAGGCGGCTTCGAAGTGAAAGGCTACATTTCAACTTTTGGAGTAAAAACTGTTCTGTTATTGGCAAGGAAATAAAGTTTTATTTCTATTTTATATTGGTGATAGAACACAATCTCTGGTGGCTTGAAAATGAGACAGATTTTTGTGCCTTGGTGGTAGAACAAACTCATAATAACAGTCAGGCTGTCCACTCAGCCAATACCAGAGTAAGGGTGAAATTAAACGTTATGAAAAAAACATTTGTGTTTCTGTAATGTCTTTGGCAAATGAAGTGTGGTGGGTGGCAAACAGGGAAAAAGGTTTGTTTGGAAATACAGCTTTGGTTGTTGCCAAATAAACTCTGTCCAGATATGCTGAACAAATAGCCCATTTCCAGAAAAGTTCTCCACTTTGTTGTCTTTTCTCTTCTTTTGGTTTCTCAAATTTATATTTTTAAAAGCTAAAACCTTTTCAGATTGTTTCCTGTGATGCATTTTAATTATTATTTTATGATTTATAAATTTGATATAGTGATAGGTTATTAGATATTATTATAATTTTCATTGTATATTTGTTGCTTATGTATCACGTTTATATTCCACCTTATCTCTGGCAGTTCAAAACAACATCAATCAGGGGTTTTCCTTCACTTAATCTATCAAATAACAGCATCCAATGAAGTAAATTAAACTGTAACTAATTTCAGATTTTAATGTAATTTAGATCTTCCCAGTGCAATCTTATATAAATTGATTCTGTAAAGTTCTTTTTATCATTATTGTTAATCTCCAAGGTAACTTTGGTGTTATGCGGTGAATAAATTTGCTGCAATTAAATAAACAAATAAGTAAAAGAAAAAGGAATAATTATAAATAATAAGCAAGAAAACATTAGTAGGAATTCCCCAGTTCTATTTTTGCACAAAGTATAGCATACATTAAATAAGGAAGAAAAATGGGTAAACTGATCTAAAACTGATCCTGCTGAGACACCCCGGTTTAGTGAAGGGGGAAAAAAGTCCCGATGCATCACGTGACACCGCTGTGACGACGTGAGTTTGACAGCCCTACTCCACAGGTTTTCCAGTTTTTCATTAAATCCCTCAGCAATCACCTGCTGTCATCTTCAAATCAAAAAGACTGAAATAAATGTGAAGGAAATGCTTAATTATACTGAGAATAGTAGAAAAGTAGTTTGAAAAATAATAGGAAAAGAAAATGTTTAATTAATTTCAAGCTAGAATTGTACATAATTATTTTTTTTTAAAGTTTGATTTAAATTCTGCCTTTTTACTCAGTCAGTAGCCATTCAAAGCAGTTTGAAAGAAATCTATTTTGCTCAAAGTTTTTAGGAGAAAGTCCAAAGTTATGCTAAAGCATCACAGTACAGTTATTTTCTTGTTATCTTAGGAAGACACAATTACTGAAACAATATCTCCTAATTACACCCAAAACCAGATTTTATTTCCATACTTTCATTTTAAAAAATAATAGCAATAAATCAAAGCTAAAGATTAATCGATTGGGCAATAGAAAAATAAACCAATCACTATGCTTCTTAATGAAGCATATGCAGATCAGTCTCTATGCTTGATGACAAGGCTATCTGTTTCAACATAATGTACTTCCAAACTTTGCATATGCGCCTTTCATTAACCTAAGAAAACAGAGTGTAAAAAAGTCAGCACACAATCTTTAAAGCAACTTGAGAAACTATCATCATAGAATCATAATGTTGGAGGTCTGCTAGTACAACCCCCTACCCAAGGCAGGAGGTCTTATTGCATGGCTGTCCAATCTTTTCTTGAACACCTTTGTCTTATATCTTATAAATAGGATCTTTGATTACGTGTACTTTCTTTTTTAGCACTATATTGAGTAATGTAATTTCATTGGAAGACCTCAGAATGAAAATTGAAGGAACTCAGAAACAGATTTGTCAGGTCAGTGGTTCCAGTGTCTTCTGGCTACCAAAATTACATATGTAGAATAATTATGTATTCCCTCTTTCCCTAGGCATGAATCCTATGTGCTAGATTCAAAATCCCAGAAACCTCAGATATTTTCTGAAAGTCTTGTGAAGCAAATAACAAAAGATTTCCTCTCTATTTACCCTTCCTACTCACAAGTTTTCCCAAACTATAGTATATGCCCATGATGGCGAACCTATGGCACGCGTGCCAGAAGTGGCATGCAGAGCCATCTCTCCGGGCACGCCAGCCGTCACCCATCGCTCTTTTGAGTTCCAGCACGCGCATGCGCACCATCCAACTGCGCATGAGGGACTGCAGAAAACTAGAAGAGCAGCTCCCTGGCATGCATTCGCCTGCCATGAAGCTGAGCTTCTGGTTTCCAGTGCATTCATGTTTGCCAGCCAGCTGGTCTTCACACACGCATGTGCACCAGAAACCAGAAGACCAGTTGGCTGGCATGCATACGCATGCCAGGGAGCTGCTCTTCCACTCCCTGGCACTCCCCCCTGCATGTCCACTCCCATTTCGGCACTCGGTGCCGAAAAGATTTGCCAACACTGGTATATGTTTTGCTTTAAGGACAGTGAAGAGATAGGTGATGATGGGAAGAAACCACTTCTGTGAGCTTTTTCTTTAACTATGATTTATGCAAATAATGTAATTTTCACCCAAATTACACCCTTATAGGTCTTTTTTAAAAGCTCAGAAGATTTTAGGAATGAAATATTAGTGTCAATTATATATCAGACTTACCTTTTGTAACATAATTTTATGTAAGTTAGTTTCTAAAGGACCTTACTTTCTGTCTTTAAAAGAACTCCCTGAATTCTATTAAAAAAGATACTCAATTTTCTGTGCATAAGATTTTTTTCTTGGCATCACAGCTACATTTGTTATTTCAACAAACCACAACCGAACATTATGGAACATAGTTTGGCAAATTGTGATATCTATGGGTATATAATTAGGTCTTGTCTTTTACCTGTTTCAGAATGATACATCCACCCAAATCCTAAAAATCACTTATTTGCACCTCTAAATTCAGCTCTCATTCAATTGCTTTTAATTCAGTTCATTCAGTTTCATTCAATTTATGGTTGCTTCCAGACAACTGATACATACTGGCTCAGTTCTATAGATTTGTATGGAAAGGAGAGATGGGGCCTTTTACATATTGCACAAATATGCTTGACAACCTCTTTCTTCTGTTTTCTCTCTATGATATTCTCTTAATTTAACCCCCATCTTATGAGTGAGACAACTGTATGTTGTCCTTAGCTGTATTGGTATTAAAATAGTATTTTACCATTATTCTAAGACTTTCCAAAGATAGCTTCAAGATGTTAGGCTCTGTCATCCATTACTTTGTAGCAAAGCTGAGTGACTGATGTGATTAAAAAAAGCTACAAGAGATGGACTAGGAAAAGGGAATGGAGCCAGCAAATTTTGTGCCAGCATTGTTTTGCCAATTCAAGGATGGGTGAAAGCAGCGGGAAAGACCTGCATTACAACGATATAATAATGTGAACATGTACCAAAGCTCCTGATCAGCTTCACATGACCTATGAACAGATGGAAAAGAATGGAATTTTGAGGGACCCCACAACAAAATCACCAGTCAAATAGAAATCTTTACTTTCCTCATTAGGACTCAGCAATAAATTAGTGATCCTTTGATAATTCAAAATGAAACTCAACTACTCAGCTAGACATAGAAGACTCATAGATAAAGCCTGGTCACAATATAATGTTCATTGTTAACCAGAATAAAACTATATACAATCATTGATTTTACCTACTGCCAATGGAAAATGTAAATAGTTGTTCTGTAATTGGATGGCACAATAACAAATCAATAAATGACTTTTATAGCCTTTGAACTTTGTTATTTTCTTCAGGATGTAGTAATTGACACTGTTCCCACCAATCTTTACCAGGGAGTCCTGCATTACTTGTGCTGCCAAATGATCTATCATATTAAACTTGAGGTTCACAATAAGAAAATAAGGGAAGCATTTAATTCCCCTCATGTCAGTGTTTTATCTTTTAGGAATTTAATAGCTAGAACATAGTGCTAGGGTATGGCACAGAGAAAGAATATGAAATCAAATTGGCTGAGAAATTACCTCCGAAAACTTATTTTCCTTTCCTAAAAATAGTATGTACATCCCTTTAGAATCCGAGATCTGAAAGCCATGTAGGGAGAATGTAATCAAATAATATGTGATTAATTAAGTGATGAAAGAAAAGGAATGTTGTTCCCAGAACTTAATTAAGCACAGCCCAAACTCATTTGGCAGGGCAGTGTTCCAGAAAACAAATTTTAGATAATAAAATCCTCTCTTGGATTTAAATAAAACTTTCTGAAAGGCAGAAGTAGCTCATGGGCTATTTGAAGTCTAGGATTATGACAATAATAACTGTTGCTATTAAAGTGGGTTCTGATGTTATCAAACTTAAAAATATATCAAACAAATTAAATCAATTAATACACTTACTTTTAACTTAATTAATTTATATATTTTTGTATGGTTACTTTGGATCCAAACCCTATTTCTATAGTTTTGTGGAAATGATACTCAAGGCTAGAGAATCTGTTCAAAAGATAATTCCAAAACTGTAACAATTCCTTCATGAGAAAATATGTTGAACATATTTGCATAAAGGGAGAGTTCAGATCAAAGAACTTAATCAGCATTTGTCAAATCCAAAGTGTAGAGTAGGGCTCAGGATTATGGAATGAGACTTTATGTGTTAGTCTTTGAAGTATTGGGAAACCATTTTTTTTTTTTTTTATGCAGTTCATTAATGTAGGTGTTGCTCTGGAATTCATTTTGTATATAGATTATAGTTTATGTGTGTGTGCGTGTGTAAACATATTTGTATACCAAAGTTTTAATATTTTCATTTATTGACATATGTACTGGATATTTTTTGAAGTTACATGACAGTGGACGACATCACAACATCTTGAATGAGCCCTGCATTCTTCCCTGATAACTTTTATGGTGACCACAGAATAAACCACTTCTAAGATTGTTAATTTCTTGGCAGGGGGGAGAATGGGACAAGCGTTGAGCTCAGAAGCTAAGCAGACTGGGTTGCTAATATTTGAGTGCAGGATAACTGGAGAAACCCCAGGCTCTAGTCTACACTAGGAAATCAATCAATCAATCAATCAAACAATCCAGATGATGATAATAGTAAACCAATTCCATACTACTGTCAAGCAAACACTATGGATGTGTTCATGTAATCACCAGAAGTTGAGTTTGAGTCAAGGGCAACTTTATCCTTTTAATGACTTGCAATGTTCATTTTTACTTTTCAGATCATTTAAATACTGAAAGCTTCATTACATCTGCTTTATCATTTGTAAATCTTGAACAAATAAAAACAGCCTATGCAACATTCATGCTCAGCAGGACTGTTAATGGCATCCAAGAAAGTTCAAATGTTGTCTGAGCTTCAGGGGATCAGATATTATACGACATTTGCATTAAAACTGTTTCCTAGTGAGACTTTGGCATAATTCTTTCACTCATGCATTTCCCATTACTACAGCAAGACCCAAAGCAGATTTCTCAATGAGACATAACTGTTGGGCTGAAATTTTAGAAGTAAGATGCCCCCTCTAGGTTTAATTGCTACATTTCTATCAACTGATTTTTGTAATTGTATGTATTTTGTAATAGTTAATACATTGTTGGAAAGTCTCATAGACTTTTTTTTTTTTGCAAAATTCATATATTTTATATGAAAACGTTATGCTCAAAATGAGGTATTGTAATCAAATACAAATAAAAAAAATGATAAAATAAACATGTACAGAAGACAGATAAATAATGAACTTAAACAAAAACTAAGTCAGCATACTTATAACAGCCATAACAAGGGAATTTATGGACAAAGGCCTAAATGAAAAAAAAAATCATTACCAATTGATCAATGGACATTTCTCAGTAAAGATTTTCCTATTCAGACATGGTAGGGAAGATCCTACATTAATTGTCTATAATATAACTGTATTATATCCATTTCAATAGCGAAATCAATTTTCACACATCTGATTCAATTCCAATATTTAGTAATAATGATCACTATAAACATGTTAATAAGTAGAATTGATAGCATACATTGTAAGCATGCATATAAAGGTTCTGCATATTGTTCAAATTATTTGTTTATTATGTTACTGCACATGTAGACATTTTACAATTAGCAGACTGTTAAAATGACTAGTGTAAAAAATAAACATTTAATTTTTCTCCTATTTACGGAGAAAAATAAATGAAAATGAAGCTCAGATATCTATAGAATTATAATTATATTCTGTCCTATGCAAAAAGCCAAAATATTTATATTTTATTTTTCTCAATAATTGTCATAAGAAAGGATTCTGCTTTCTTATGATAATAAAACAAGAACAGAAGTAAGAAAATGTAATTAAAAACCCATTTTCCATTATACAAACTACAAGAAAAGTATATAAACCTGTAATTAAAAGGCAAGTGCTTCAGGTTGACATTTGTACTACAAAATTGAGGACAGATTATAAAAGAGAATGCATAAACAAAAACAAAAATTAGCTTCCCTTCTCATAAATGTTAAGGAACAGTAAATCTCATGAAGTGGCTTTACAACGGCAAATATTAAATTTGTATGCAGTCTTGCCTGTAAATCATAGAAATAGAATCATAGGAATGGAAGGGACCTGGAAAGTCTTGTAGTCCGACCCCCTGCTCAAGTAGAAGAGTCTATACCATTCTGGACAAACAGGTGTCCAATCTCTTATCATAGAATATCAGAGTTGGAAGTGACCTTGGAGGTCTCCTAGTCCAACCACCTGCTGAAGCATGAGCCCCTATATCATTCCAGACAAGTGGCTGTCCAGTCTCTTCTTAAAAGCCTCCAGAGATGGAGCACCCACAACTTCTTTTCATTTCATTTTATTAAATTTATATACCGCCCCATTCCAAGGACTCGGGGCGGTTTACATATAAAAATTCCTCT
>JANHFL010007795.1:38091-50939 GCA_032468155.1 Oxyrhabdium leporinum
TCCCTCCCCCCTTCCCTTTTCCCTTTCCCTCTCCATCTCTGTTTCTCTGTCCTCTGCTTTGCTTCCTCATCTTTTTATGAATCTTAGAGGGCATTCAGAAGCTATGAGCAGAAAAAAAAATTCTCCAAAAAATTCAAGAATGCATCTTCACATCATTTGTATGCACATCAGCATTTTCTCTGTATGTACATCCCACATAGTGCAATCCACTTCCACCGCCACCACTTCCCCCACCAGAATACTGAGGAAAGGGAGCTAGCTAGCTAGAGCTCTTGAACTTTGGAAACCCCATTTATATTCAGAAGAGTTTTTAATAGGGCTAGACTTTTGGAAGGCAGCAGGTAGACTGCTAGGCAGATATGAGGAAGGTGAGTCTTGTAGAGATACACTTGCTTTATTCCACACTATTTTGTCTCTTTCCATTCAAACTTGGCATCTCTCACTGACTTGTTCTCAAAACAAGAAAATAATGTTTGCAATTTAACTGAAAATATGTTAAACAGAACCAAAGAGAGATTTTTTCCCTCTTCTTTAAATTGGAATTGAAACAATTTCTTGGAATTGGAATGGGAATTATATAATGAAAATCAGATAATCCTGGGAAAGGAGAAAATGTAAGAAAGAGACTCAGAATCATTCTGCCTTGATATTGTTTGATATAAAAGGGGCAGAGGGAAGCTCTAGCAAGCTGCAAATGTTTATCTTATTATACCCAACAACAACAAAGTAGGTTCCAAGAGTTCTTGCAATGTCTGTTTCCTGAAGCTAGCCAACCTTGAAAGGCTGACAGAATAAATGATCTGGAAAGTAGTCAGATCCTTTGCGAAGGGCTGATTACAATACCTTGTTTTTTTTCCATTCTATGGATTAGGAAGAGGGGAATTCAGAAAGCAAATGTGCTTCCAGTTTTATCTGACATAGGTCAAAATGAAAACTCAAAAGTTCTCTAAAATGGGAGTGGCCAATCTTGGCAACTTTAAAAGTTGTGGACTTCCAGAATTCGCCAGCTGGCTGGGAATTCTAGCAGTGGTGTCTTAACACAGGTCTTAAAGTTGCCAAGGTTGGACACCTCTGTTTTAGAATATATTTTAGTCAAGTAATATATCAAATAATACCATGACTTGTGTGGTTTATTACAGGATTATTAAACATTAATTATGTGAGTCTAGTATTTAACATAAACTTTTCTTCAGCTATAGCATTGGTTTTGGTAGATGTGTTCGTAACCTCTAAAGTAGGCAGCTTGCTATGATAAAATTAAGAGCAATTTGTTATGGACAATTATTTTCAGAGCCAAAATACAATCAAGATTGAAAAGTTTACTTTAGGGCAAATAGAAGTGTTTTTAAAAGTGTTTATCAATTACTGCTATTTTTAAAACTATTTATAAACCACTTTGTTACTTAACCAAGGTTCTCAAAATGGCACACAGTTTGTAAAAAGCAGGATACTTAATACTTATGAGCACTTTTTTTTTTCAAGCAAAAAAAGACTTACATTAGAATAATAATAAAATTACAAAATTTAGGCTTGTTTCCATTCTATCATTGGAAATATGTGTCTTTTAAAGGTTATCTTGCAAACACAAAATTTTGTCACTTATGCAGTCTAGGTAGTGTCAAACAGCCTGGAAGTATTCATTAAATTTAACAATGTTTATAGTGAATACTGTATTTTGTGTTCTGAATATATAACTCAATATAAAGTAGCTGTATGTTCTCTTTTAAGAATTGATATGATAATCTGAGTTTGATTATTTTATTTCAGTCCCCAGAAATGGACTCATGTTAATGGCTATTCTACCATGCAAAAAATCCTTGTGCACTGAAAATTGAAGCAGTTTTTTTCATGGAAAATATGATCCAGATCTTGTCTGATAATATTTATTTCAGAATATTTATTTCAGAAAGTTCAGAATATTTGTTTCAGAAAGTTCAGAATATTTATTTCAGAAAGTTCAGAAAGCAGGAAAGTTTTCTTGCTAAAACAGTAATATTTTTTTCTCTTGTAAGTGTAATTGGCACTGCAGCAGCAAGGATAATATTGTTTGGGCGTATTAGCAGGCTATGTCTGAACTACACAGCCTAGAGCAAGCACACATTAACTAGCATTCAGAAACAAATCCAGCAGACTTTACAAAATTAAAATCAAGCCAGCAACCCTGGCACTTCAGAAAAACCTGAAAATAAAGAATGAGTTGTGACAATGTGACCTGCCAGTTCAGGCCCTAAACTCTGCAAGCCAAAAGAAGTGAAATGGTTTGAATGGTGGAACAGAAACATTAAAGATCAAATCTTTATTTAGTTTGCGAAAATGTTGTACTGAATACTCTTGTTCACTTTAGCCTACGTCAAGGATAAAAATAAAAGTGGGGGGAAAAATCACATAATAATACTCCAAAGGGTGGCCATTAGCTTAACAAGGAACAAAGAAGGTTGAGTAGGAAGGAACACTATTATAACATATTAGTCCTGTCCAAGAACGAGGTATTCAGACATGGTTAGGCACCATCTCCAGCATGTTTCTAACCCTGCTGACTTGTGGATCAAGATCTGAAGTACAGAGAAGTGCTTATATTAAGTGTGAACATATATAGGGGTCCCCTTTATGTCCAGGCAAATATTGAAGTAGAGGACCTTCCAATACAGTCATTAAAACAAAGTTATCATGCATAGTCTTGTGCCCACACAGACAAGTTTTAGTGTAACATCTGAATAAGGCAATTGTTGAAGGACTTTTTGTACAATTTATTAAGCAATAGAAGTTGACCAGTGTAGGAAGAATATCATTTATTGGGCAATCATTATATTGAATTTCACTTTACTTTGTATTTATATAATACAAAGATAATTTAAGTTATTTATATGATATTTATTGATAAGCATTTACATACTCATTATGGTCTTTGATTAAACATTTCAAAATTAACAAAACCCCAATCTTTTTGTTGGACAAAAATCAAATATTTATTTTTGAAAACAAACCAATCTGATTTTCTAAAAGGTAATGGCTTCTTCTAATTAGATTAAAATCAGATGACTTCATGACCACATTCATATATGTGTATTTCGTTAGTGTCTTTTTTCAGCTTTTCAGTTCAGAGTATAGCTTTGGTATTTTTCTTCATGTACAATTCAAGATCCTAGCCAGTTTTTGAGATCAAGCAAGGTCAACTGCTGTTGCTACTTAGTTGGGTATTTATTTTATATTATAGGGATGATTTTATTTTCCTAACAAACTTCCTGGCTTAAGTTCAATCATAATAAAGAATACAACAAAATTTTGAAATAATCTTTTCCTACAGAAACCTCTCATTTATTTTACTAGAGCTCCATCAGAGACAGAGCGCAAAACCTATTTCAGTTTGATATTTGTTGGATGGACAATGAATTGTTTGGTGTAGGGAATGTTACATCTTCAAATGGCAAACAATAGTCTGGAAATATAGATGCAAACGTTTTCAGTCAGAATGTGAGAATTCTCAGAAGAATATGATCTAAACAGAACCATAGTTCTCACTGATACATATTTCCCACTGCTGGTTTCTTTGTATAGCATGTCTGAGTACTATATCAAGCACAGGTCAACATTTTGGTCAAGATAATAGCAGGGTAAATGAAGAAAATGTACTCTTTGTGACTAATGATGCCAAAAGTGATTCCATTCTCATGCCAACATCAGCCAGCAATCCAAGAAAAATAGGGCTGTGAGGAGGAAGTCCTTAGTCCTATTCAGTAAATAGGAGAGGGTCCAAATGCAGCATGAGAGATTTACCTCAGTACATTTCAAGAGCATTGTTTCCCTAAGAACACAACCTTTACTTACAATTGTTTTAAGTCTAATATGATTCCTTGGAAATTATGCCAATATTGATTTAAGGGATTCAGGTCAGAAAGTAAAAACACATGCTTTGCTTACAGAAGGGATAAATTCTGCAGTTTAATCTCCAGTTTAAAGTACTGCTCTAGCAAGGAAGGCCTTGGAAAATATATTCAGGTACTATTACATGTCTATACTTACAAGAAATAGAACTGGTCAGACACTGCTTTTCTTTGTGACTCTCTACTGATATGAAAATAGGAATTTAAAGAAGCAGGGTAGGAAGAGTGTTGATTTGATGTTGGAGAACACTCCAGAGGATACCTTGGATAGATAGGAAGGCAAATTAATGAATCATAGAACAAATATATCTGAAATTTATACTCAAGGCATAATTGACTAGGCTCAAATATATTTTAGACACATGTGAAGATGTATCTCACATAAGAATTGTGTAATGCCAGGAAAATCTGAAGCAAAGAGAAGAAAACGTCTAGCAGTAAAGCAGATAAACTCAATAAAGCAGCAATGAATGTGCCCCTGGTTTTAGCTGTATTACTCTTTGACATCTGACACACTAATGAAAATTGAATCGTGTGCTGCATTATTATCCAGACATATATGTTCAGGGTTAATTTAGATAGTTAAAATGATAGAACCTGAAGGACTATAGAATAAAGTACAGATAATCCTCGACTTAAAACCTCAGTTGAGCCCAAAATTTCCATTGCTAAGCAAGACAGTGGTTAAATGAGCTTAGCCCCATTTCATGACTTTGCTTGCCACAGTTAAGTGAATCACTGCAGTGATTAAGTTAGCAACATGGTTATTAAGTCAATCTGGCTTTTCAGTTGAATTTGCTTGTCATAAGGTTGCAAAATGTGATCACATGATCCCAAGACACTGAAGCTGTCATAAATACACAACAGTTGCCAAGCATCTGAATTTTTAACCATGTGAGCATGGGGATGCTGCATATGGTAGTAAGTGTGAAAAATGATCATAAGTCACTTTTTTCAGTGCCATTGTAAATTTGAATGGTCACTAAATCAGCTGTTGTAAGTTAAGGACTATCTGTAGTAAGATGCTGTTTTATTTTGCCATCAGATACATCATAATTTCATAATTTTGATGGATAAAACTCATTATTTTATTAAGACCAGACCTGTCAAGCTACAGAAACAAAAGTCACTTTCTTCCCACTCCCAAGATTTGGCTGAATTGAATAGAATCTTTGTCAGATTGCATATTTTCAAAAATATGTAATATCTCTTTCCAACTATCTAGTAAAGACTTTACAGAGAAATAAATTAAAACTGGATTTAGGATGAGGTGACTCATTCTATGGAATGCCCTAGAAGGGATACGAACACTTATTTAATGGGACACTGAAATGGATTGCTCAAGAATCAAATAGGGGAGATTGTGTTCTCAACTTCCAATCATGGGACATCCTAAAACAGGCAGAGGATACTTTTCTTCCATACCCAATTAAATGTCATGTTCCGGTGTCCCACGGAAGAAAGCCAGCAACACAAGTTGGTTTGTAAATGTTTACTGGAACTGCGGACCCAGCACCAACTGACCATCCAAAAAGAAATACAAAGTTTGTGCTACCATGGTTAGATCGCCTACCGCTTAAATGTGCTCCACCTATACCCTGCCCTTCCTAATTACTGGTATTCTTTACAACAGTGTTTCTCAACCTGCTTGTGGAAAAGGTAACATTATTCTGCATGTCAAATTAAGGAACTGTTATATATCTGTATTGTGTAATAGATGTACCTATGATTACTTAATTCTGAATTATCAGTTAATTCACTGAACCATAAACCAAAGGCATAAGATGAGTTCACAGTAAGCCAAAACAAGGTGGTTAGTTTATAAGTTATTCTATAAGGTAAATAAGTTTGCAATGTGTCCTATTTTAATGCAGTATACCAGAATGCTGAGGTACCTAACTTTCCTCAGCTAGTTCCCTAAGCCAGATATGTTGGAATAGAAGTTTAATCCTTTTCAGTAGCGTGCTAGCTCAGGAATTATGGGACTAGTACTCCACCATCTTTGGGGCATATTAATGGGAAATGCTCATGAACATCATTTTGTCAGGAGTGTATGACAATAACTGCTTCTTGTAAGCTCACATTTGCTTCATCAGTGTTGTTTTCTGTCACCCTGTTTTCAACTGCTTTCAGTTTTTCCAAGGGTCAAGGTCTTTCCTAACAAGTATTTAAGCTTTTTATTCATTACAGGATTACTTTTAATGAAAAGCCTGAATTTATTTAATCTGGCTTTTAATGATGTGTCTTTCTGGCCAAAGGTATTAACAAATCTCTTAAGAACCAGACTTCAAAGGCACATCTCTTATTTGAGAATGTATTAGAGATAGATAGGTGATAGATAGATAGATAGATAGATAAATAGATAGATAGATAGATAGGTAGGTAGGTAGGTAGGTAGGTAGGTAGATAGATAGATAGGTAGGTAGGTAGGTAGGTAGATAGATAGGTGATAGATAGATAGATAGATAGATAGATAGATAGATAGATAGATAGATAGATGATTAATATAGTTGATAGATAGATAGATAATAGAGCTGTAGTATACACAGTCAAAATCCTTTGTATAAATAATAAAACATGAAGCAGATGTCTGTTTTGGATCCCCCATGCTTTTCCCATTATCCATCAGATGTTATCTCCTCCTTTTTCTGAATTCAGCTTGTACATGTGGCAATTTTCATTTCTTATATTGCTGAAGTCTGAATTGCAAAATTTTGAGTATTATAGTTTTAGCAGGTGAGATAAGTTCATCTGTTTGTTAGTTTAAGCATTCTTTACCACAGCATTTTTTTGGTATCAGATTATAAATCAATTCAATTCAATTCAATTAAATTCTCCAGCATGTCTGTCTGTAAATTAGTGATCAAACATTCTTATTAATCATTAGATTGGTTAATCTACCTTTCATATATTCAAGCCATCTCATTTTTATATCTTATTTCTCCAGTAGGCCTTCACCTTTTTTTATTATATTGTACCCATTACTGTAGGAGATTTTTTCTTGCTTTTGGTGTTTTTCTTAAGTAAATGTCTTCTATTTCCTAGGTGACATTCTTGTCTTTGTACTATTCATCCAAATATAATTCCTGGTCTTTTCCCACCTTTAAAAAAAAAAAAAATCATTATTGGAGTATTTTTTTCTCTGTCTCTGCTTTCTCATTTGTGCTAACATAGTGATACAGTATCCATGGCATATTGATTATTTATTTATTTATATCCTTCCTTATTATTTTTACAAATAACTTAAGGTATATATACATATATAATGTATACAACACCTTCCTCCTCCTATTTTCCCCCACAACAACAACAATCCTGTGAGATGAGTTAAGCTAAGAGAGAGTGACTTGCCCGAGATCACCCAAGTGGTTTTCATGGCCAAGGCTGGACTTTCTAGCCCAATATCTCAACCACTAGACCAAACTGCACCTCCAATTTAATGCAGATCAATGCAAGTGCCTTTCTATAGAGTACAACAACTCCTAAATAGCAGTCATTTCCTAGATCCTCTTTCTCAATACTTTGCTCGTGAAGTTTTCAGGAAGATCTGGCTAACATTGCTCCAAAGATCATTCTCTGCCTTCTCTGACTCATATCCCACTGAACACAAGCTTATAAAATAGCTATCAGGTGGCATTTTGCTGAAACATGGTTAAAGACCGTTTATTATCTGGTTGTGCTCTGATTGCTAAACAAGTCTGCTCTGATAACATTAACAGCACTCTAAGATCTATAAATGTAGTTTTGCCTTTTCTTCTAATTCTATTGTCAAGTCATGAAAATCTTCACCTTCTTGATTTTTGCAAGTCACTCTGTGAAAAGCCAAAGGGCAGAACCAGTCAAAATAGTTGGCAACCGTACAGGTTCATCATTATTAAGTCTTTTCACACATTCCAGCTGGACAAATCTATCTTAGCTGATCAGCCACTCAGTCATGCTTGAAATGGGATATAGAACTGAAACTAAGTTTCGAAACCATTGCAATTGAGCTGCAAACAGATAATTAAGTAACTTTATCCTGGATTCTTGCAATTGAAAGCTTCCCTGTGGCTTATATAAGGAAATCAAACAAAGCTTCCCTGTGGCTTAAGTAAAGAAATGAACACTGAGCATTTTCCTATTGATAATTTAGAAACGCTATTGAACTTCAATTAGCAAATCATCAAAGGTAAATATAAAGTTAGACCATTAATTGAAGCTTGCATATTTTAATGAAATCAAAGCAGCTGTCTGTAATAAAAAATAACCAGTAGGTACAGACAGACATCTGAAAAAGCACTTCAACCTTTGACTGAAATATGTCTTTGAAAAAAATACTTCATCAAAACAATACTTCCCTTCAGCACAACCACTTTGCTATACTCTGGATGCTAAAATGGAATTAGTCTTGTGTTACTCATGAGCAAAGGCCTGTCTCTATGAAACAAATGGTTAGCTGAATCAAAGTGGCGTCTTTTGATTAACCAAGTCAAGTTGCTTCCTTGAACCCAATCAATGCCATGGTCTGGGTTGAGCATTTCATACTAGACAAAAGAAACCCAACTGTTAAAACAGACCAAGACAACATCTGATTGAACTTTCTAAGTGCTAAAGTTCAGCAGGGTCCTTTTTGGTTACCACTTAGATGATAGATCTTCAGGGAAAGCCATGACTGAATATAAAACTAGATAGTTGAAAAATTTCCCAGAGAAAAGCAATAAAAACCACTTCTGTATTTCTCCCCAAAAAATGATACTAGTAATTTGGGTATGTGGCAGGATACAAATATAATAAATCAAAATAAATGCAGTCATTAAAATCTGAAGTCAGTTTGAGTTCACAGTACTAGGCTAACCTATATTAAGAACAGTTTTTATTGTAGTGGTTAATGCATTGGGTTAAAAACTGGGAATCAGTGAGTTCGAGTCTCACACTAGGCATAAAGCCAACTGGATGCTCTTGGACCAGTCATTTTTCTCAGTCCTAGGAAAAAGTCAGTGGCAAATCACTTCTGAGATATTTCAAAGAAAATAGCAGTCACCAGAATTCCATGCTGACTCTCTCTCCCCCAAAACCCTAGTAGATTTAAATATATCCTCCTTTGACTGGAAAAGATTCCTCTTCATTTTTTGAAGAATGATAATAAATCAGAAATTTGACATAAGTGATACATAAATTCATTTGAACTAAATCTGATTGCAAACTGTATTGAAGATTTACTCTGAGTTATTCACTTTTCAGATCTATTCAGGGGTGGGCTGCTGGGGGTTCGTGGGGGTTCAGGCCTGCCCTTAGCGAAGATTCTGTGGGGATTGCTGAACCCCCAAATCCCACTCCTGGCACATGAGTAAATATTGGTTGGTGAAAATGACAGAACTAGCAGCGATGGCGAAAATAACTTTGATTAAAGAAAGATAAACATCTAAACTTATCAGTGACAAAAGCCATATATGTATACGTATATATGTATGTACACACACACACACACACACACACACATATTATTGAACAATTATAACAAAGTCAGAAGCATAAAGAAAAATAATGACAATGAAAAATAAGTCAAAAAAGAGAAAGAGAAATAAAAGGAAAAAGAGTGAGAGAGGAAGAAAGGAAGGAAGAAAGAAAGAGAGAGAGAAAAAGAAAGAAAGAAAGAAAAAAGAAAGAAAGAAAGAAAGAAAAAAGAAAGAAAAGGAAGGAAGGAAGGAAGGAAGGAAGGAAGGAAGAAAGGAAGGTAGGTAAAGAGAGTGGTAATAGGTATAGAGGTATATTTGTTTTATTCTCTCTCTCTAAGGTTATATCATAATTTCTTCTTTCCCATAAACTGTCCTTTCTAATCTTCCATTCCATAAATCACAAGTTTATTTTTCTTTTTTCACCAATAAGTCCATAAGGGTTTCCAGTCACTGACAATTGTAGCTGTTGATCTTTCTCTAATCAAACAAGTTATTCTTGCCATCACTGCTAGTTCTCTCATTTTCACCAGTCAATGTTCTGTTGCAATATTTCAAAGTTTTTTTTCCCCATTTTTGCATGCATAATATTCTCACAGCAGCAATAATATTTAAAAATAATCTTCTGCAGCTCTTTTCTAACTGGCTGTCCATTAATCCTAGCAAAAAAAAATACTGCTCTCAACTGCTTGTTGATCTTTAAACTTATTTGTATCATTTATATGTGTTTTTTTACAAGTCCACTAAGCATGATAAAATGTCCTTTCATGTTGTCTACATTTCTAACATAAATTTGAAATACCTTTATACATGCTACACAATTTTTCTGGAGTCATATACCAATCATATTATTTTATAAAAAATATCTTTTGGGGTGGGTTTAAAATGTACACATTAACATAATGTAAATTTCAGTACTTTTAACCACATCTTTTCCCACTGTTCCCTCAGTATATTGTGGCCAAAGTCTGCAGCCCATTTTATCATTTAGTCTTTCATTTGTTCTTTTCCATTTCAAATTTCAAAAAAAGTTATACATTTTAGCTATTACATGTTCCTCATTTGTACATAGTTCACCTTCTGTCTTCTGCTTCTCAGTTCCAAATGTCCTATTATTTAGCTTCAATCTTTATCTTAACTCTGCACACAAAATCCATTGAAACCGAAATCCAATCAGCTGTTGTATTGATTTCATCTTACATTCTCCATGTTTGTGTTCTAGCAACTGTCAATAAGCTAAATATGTTTCTTTACATACTGTTTCTTTCCTGTATAACGCTTCTTGTGCTGAGATTCATAGAGTCTCCAATAGATGAGAATATATAAAGTTCAGGACTCAAAGTGCACTGATTTGTTATCTAACTGAATAAAGAAATATCTGCAAGCAAGCAACAGAGCTCACAGAGTATCAATTACTCCATCCATAAAGGCATTTTGGGGCATAATCTGGATTTACATCTGTTTATATATATTCTCAATGTTGCACATCTAATATAATGGTTCTTAAAATCTACATTAACTTTATTGTACCATAAAAAAAACAGGCCATCTGAACCTCAGATTGTGTCCTTCTAATTGTAGAATCTCTTAGTTCTCAGCAGAACCACACTTTCATCCACCTAGAGCATAGTCCCTGTGAAACAGAAGAAATAGATGCATAAAAGTAAAGATGAATTGGTTTCAATAATAAGCCAATACAATTTTCTTGGGTACAGTAGAAACGTAGCTTGCTACTCTGTACCTTCTAGGATTTCTCTTCCTTTTTGATTTCCTAATCTTGATATTCCCTAAAAATCTGTCACCAAAATACTAACCACATCTGGTCATGCTCAGCTTCTGAGTGCAGACAAGGTAGAGTTGGTGCTACTGTCTCCTGAGAGATGATGAATATAAGTCTATCTATATGAATGAATGCACATGCATTGCCATGAAAGAAATACTAGTGGGCAAGGAAGTTGTCTTCTTCCAGAGTGTCTGCAGGTATTGTCATATCACCATCTTAAATTTTTGGAGCATCTCCTGTGCATGTTCTTCCCTACTCATCTATCAGACTAATCATGTAGGAGTAGGAGTTAGACTTATTTTTAACCAGTGTGCTCAAAGGTTTTTCTGGACAAGAAGCTACTATGACTCTTTTAGTTTTTACAGATACATATTTTTTTTAGCCTTTCAGAGTCTACAGACAATACTTTTAATGTATAAGATTGCTCTTTTCTCCTCAGCTTTCCCTTTAAATCCCACTAAATGTTTTACTGAAACAAGCTTCAAGCGGAGATAGTAATCAAATATGTGATTTATCAGTCTCTGTGTGTTTTGTCACAGTGGACAATTTGGTCCATACAAATTTATTTATTTTATTTGTGCCAGGTGACTCTGGGCAGCTGAAAAATTATTAGTTTGTAACTTTAAGTTGATTAATAAAAAATAACCTAAATTATTTTGCAACCTTAAAAAAGAGTAACCTAATTCTGGATTCATCGTTGTCATTGTTTAAATAAACACCTTGCCTATATTTTTGTTTGGCATTTCAATTTCTACTTGGCTTTTTTTCTACTAAAAACAAATGGACAAACAATAGCCCAAACCTGTTTGTTCAGAGAAACCATAGGATTAAATCTTAATGAATATGTATAAAATACCACTGCCCGAAAGATAACACTGTTGTGTATGCCAGAGCTCAGAAATAGGTAATATGATGCACATGGGCTGCAATGTGCCCAGAAACATTCCTTTGGGATCTGCCAAAATCTCTGGGCCATTTTCCCCCTCTAAAAGTCTCCCTTTTAATTAAAAAGTACTTAAGTGACAAGTTGGCATACTGCAAGTAAGACACCAATTATAGCAGTGTTATAGCATCCTTGATTTACAAGGATGGCAAGGCAAAAAAAAAAGGATTTCTTACCCAGTTTGCTGTCTCCTTTAAAAAATAATAAAAATATTTTTTTTAAAATATTTAGAAAATATAATTTATAGCAGTTAGTAATAAGCTTATACGTAAATTATATTTCTAGCCTAAGAACATCCATTTAATTATTTATCACACTGATATCCTGATGCAGCCAAAAAACCATGGGCATGAAAAGAAAAATGTAAACCAGGCTAGGATGTGGTCAAGTCAATGGTCAGACTTCCCATCTTTCTACCAAACACAGAGTTCATCAAACAAAATGCACAGAGAGCAGTGGCAGCTTTACTGTCCTATGTCCTGCTACATTTTTTATAAGAATGCAAGAATCTGCCTGGTCATTTCTTGTTAAAAAAGGAACTCAGGTATTTCTGACTTACTCAATCTCAATCTTTATTTATTGATTAGCCCTTGGGCCATATCAAAGTGCAGAGTTCCAGAAATAAATTATTACTAAAATTTGATAAATGCAATTTAAAATGGAATTGGATAAAAATAAAATTTAAAATGAAATTGGAATAAAATATAATAATTTAAGATACCGATAAAACATGATAAAATTATATTTCGGTGTCACCCCTGCAATCTACCCCAATCAGTCCCACATATGCAGATCTCAACTGAACCATT
>JANHFL010007796.1:0-12651 GCA_032468155.1 Oxyrhabdium leporinum
ATAGATAGATAGATAGATAGATAGATAGATAGATAGATAGATAGATAGATAGATAGATAGATAGATATAGATAGATATACAGTAAATATAGATAGATTAACAGAATAGAATAACAAAGTTGTAAGGGACTTTGGAGGTCTTAGACTAGAACCCGCTGTTCAAGCAGGAAACTCATCTTCAGCAGAGTGGCTTTCATTAAAAAACTTGCATAATTAAGAGACAGGATTGGCTATCACAGTGCAGGTTCTTATATTCTTCTGTTTGAACTTCACCAAAATATTTCAGACAGCCTTAAAAAGACCGTGGGAAATAATTTTGTAGAGTATCAGTTAATTGCCATGATGGCAAAAGGGGAACCAGTCAGACACTCTGTAAAAATAGATACTGGGATCCACTATAATAATATGCCACAGTCTCTGCATCTCAGTAGGAAAGTCTACAGAGTGTCCACTTAAAATTTTAGTTGAAGATTCACAAATCTTCAGCAGCCTTTTAAAAGAATTCCAATGATTCTTGTCATATGCAAGTTGGTATATCATCTTGTACCTATTAATGATACAAGTTTCTTGGACATGAAGGTAGAAAACTGTCAACAGTATTAGCAATATCAAATTATCATCTAGTAGAAATTATTAGATATCGCCAAGGAAGTTATGACAGATTTGTTAAGTAAGATACATATTTAAAGACAAGAGACAGTAGAATATTACCATGGTCCTGTCAGGTTATGTTATCATCAATTACTTCAAGAATTAAAGCTATTTTAACTATGATTGATGGAAACGGTAACACTGAGTTTTGTGTACAGGAAGAGTTCAAGTTGCCATTTTGTGAATGGTACTAGAAAGTGACTCAGCCAAAGATAACTGGATTGTTAAACGTGAATTTCTCTTCCAGAATCACAAGCATAATTACTTCTACCTAAAAAGCCCTTAAGTGTAAGATAACCCAATTCCAATATAATGACAATGTGAAAATTTTAGTGTAAGGTAGGAGATAATAGGATTCTGCAAACTCTCAAAAGAAGTTCTTCATAAGACATTAATGCAGGGGTGTCAATCTCACGTCGTCATGGTTGCATCACATGACGTATTGGGACTTTCCCCCCCCCTTTGCTAAACTGGGCGTGGCCAGCATGTGACGCATCCAGCCTGTGGGCTGGGAGTTTGATAGCCCTGCATTAATGCATATGAAACATTAAGGCAGCCATGTCTTTCAGAGGAATACATTTTGAAGACAATTCTCCAATAAGGCTGCCAGAAAAGTAGCTGTATACATCATGCAGATACATGCAGAGAGCTGGGACAGCTTTCAAGCAGTTGCAGTAGCCTCATCAAAGTGGTCTCTGCTTTCACACTTTGAATAGAAGTGATTTGGTAATACTCGTGGCAGACTTTATGAAGCACCTCTTGCAAATACCTAGGTGATAATTCAATTCATTTACTTATTTCTGGGTTATGGACATAAGCCAAAATTTGGATGGTGTTTTCTTGGTCTAACACCTCCTTTAGAGTTCTTCAAAAATTTGGTTGGCTGCTGCTGGAAACAGCATCCTTGCTTAATCTGTGGGTGAAAAAAAAGGGTGGAAACAATACAAGTTACAATTTCTCATTTCAATGAATTTAGGAGTCAGAACTTATGCCACTCTGCTACATTGTTTTAGAAAGCAAACTTGTTTTGATATAAATTTTTGTTATAGCACCGTTTATAATACTAATACAAATGACCATATTGATTGTGGTAAATGAGGTATACCAGCAGAGATAAAGGAAGCATTTCACATCTTTAACTGGGTTTGGAGTGAGTCAGATTTTATTAAAGTGCAGTAAAAGCAAGGAAGCACAAATAAAATATTTAAGCATACCAGAAAGATCTTTCTTCTGCTGGGGACATTTTGAAACATTAAGTCATATAAGTACTACAAAGCTGGGAATCCTTAATTTCGGTCTGAATATTTCTAGGAAGAATTGAGAATGATTGCTTATGCGTGAAAATGCAAGACTACAGAAAGCCATACCACCAATGAAGATGGAATGGATGAATTCTTAACAGCAGAGGGCAAAGTGGAATGCCATTTAGATGGGAACAGCTGGAAATGGAAATTTAATTTATTGGATTTATTACCAACTACAATCCCCAAACTCTCAGTGGTTTACAGCAAACAAGACATAAAACAAAACAACCACAGTAAAAATCAAAATTACATAATTATTAAACTATATTGTGATCTAGCTTACATGTCATATATCACTATAGGCCCTCAAGAGCAGCTCCGTCTTCAGTGATTTTTGGAAGGCTAAAACTATATTTTAAGATAGAGAGATTCACGCATAAATTTGTAATAAATGTTTATGATCATTGGCATTTTTAAAGGAGAGCTTTTGCTTTGATTATATGGTTTGTTTTTTAAAAAAGAAGATTGAGGTAGGAACAGGATGGAACAGGAATGAAGGCATCAGTCAAACTGATTCCATTATCACATCTTATATCAGGGTTAGCCATCTTTTCAGTTGATGGCTTATTTGCAGGAAAGTTATTCATCATTACTGATCTTACTGATCAACCCTGAATAATTTTTTGTATTCAATAGCACATTGAAATAAACAAAAGAAACATCACACTACATACACCAGGCTACATTCTTCAGCAATCATAGCTACTGAAGAAATTATTTTCAGGACTCAAAATTATTACAGTTAAAAGTAACATTTGCCAAATTATTGTTATATTGCCAGGACATCTTGCCATGGAAAATAATGAGTCTTGTTTATATTTTATGTACAGAAATCAAAACAATAATTTGAAACAAAATCTGTTGAATTTTATATTTTGGAAGCTTAGCTGAACAAAATTCAATACCCATTTATCTCAGTATCTCATTTTCCTGGTTTTATGTCCCTACTGTCCATGGAACTGGTTTTAACAATGTACAAGAAAATGGCTACTATTCTTATGTGTATTCCTCTTAATATATTTATGAATATAATTTTTATAAATATATGCAATTCCCCTTAAAGCACTGTTTAAATTATCTTGCAGTCTATATATCTTTATGAACAATTTTCCTTAACATATTCTAAACTTTTTTTTTAATTAGCAGAAGATAATTGCACTGCAATGCGCTGTTTGGATTCACATATTGCTTCTCAAGAATGAAGTGACATAAGATCTCATCAGACTAGTCTCTTCATCCAAATGATAAGGCTTGAGCGTCAGCACCAAATCTTTACTGATGCTACAATTGGCAGCTTGGCACTACAGTCTAATAACTAGAGGAACATTGCTGAATTATGGACAAATAAAATCTGACTATGCCAAGCTCTGATAGACTTTCAAGTATGCAATTTAATGTAACCAGTTGGCTTCACCATGTACACTAGAACACAGAAATTTTCAAAAGCACCAGGGGCTTATATATGTTACATTCTAATAAGTTTGAAGCCTTAAATGGATTCCATGATTTTCATAATATGTTTCTGGGAAAGTCATATGGAAAAGGTCAATAGTTTAATATTGAGGGTCTTTAAATATTATCATATTGAAGCAGCCTGACATCAATTTTACTATATAGTGAAAACCAGCAAGGTAAACTAGCTGTAGAGAATACTGATTGGCAAGAACTATTTCTTAAGCTTTCTTTTCTTTCCCCAAATTCAGAGTGGGATTTTATTTGAGAACCTATAAATGCTGGAGTTTTAGCAGACTTCTAGTCTCCAATTTAGCATACAAGATCCGTTTTAGACAGGGCAGGGGTCCCCAGACTATAGAGCAAAATACTCCAAGTAACAGTCACAATGGTGCAATGAAATCTCTGCCTATTTTTTATGTGTGTTGAATATAATCAAACAACAACAATGTGGAACTTCAATTGCAGCACCAACTTGCTTTGTTGACCACACTTTTCACAAGTCCTGAAGCAGAATTAAATTGCTGCTTCAGATTCTGTTTATGGCAGCCTACAGGCACAGCCTAAGAGCAGGGTTTCCCAAATTTTGAGGTGACAAGGGAGGTGTGAAGAAACTTTTAGCTGTACATTATTACAATAAATCCACCTTTCTCAAAGTTTCATTCCATTGTTTTTATTGTTCATTTATATTCATTCTGGTGTTTAGATTTTTAGGGGAGATATATACATGAAGATTACACTGAAAGAAGAGGTGATGGCAAAACATTTAGGAACTCCTGATGTAAGTCATCTTGATGCCCTTGGATGTAGGGAATAGATGTTACCTTATTAACAGTGAGGATTGAATGACCAAGTGCTTGTGTGACTTTGGCTATTATTTAAATTGGGAACTTTTCATCCACTATTTGTTAGGTACCAATCTAGGCACTGAATCTTGCCATTGTATTTTTCCCCATTACATTCTGCTGCTTAATAGTACACAGAACCTTTTGACAGATGCTCAATAAGAGAGGCAGGCAATCAGAGCAAATGAGAAAGCAGGTAAGGATGGAAAATGAATAGAAAAGGGACAAAAATGGCCAAACCTATCTCTCTAAATTGGAATTATTAAGGGAATACTGTAACCATTCTTCATCCAGAAGACTTGAAAAGATAGACATGAGTCTCTAAGCAGCCATTTTCAGCACAAGTGAGTCTTTTAAAATATTTACATGTTATTTCTGGAACTGGGAAGTAAGGAGACATTCTTAACATCAATCTACCACAGGTGGCCACAAGAAGAAATATATACGTATACATTCTGAGAGATACTTATTTATAAAAGTAAATAGCAGGCCATTTGCTGTATGAGCAGCCTATGCAAACTAAATTTATTAAAATGGGATTTAACGGCGAGCTAAACACACGCAGGTGTGCATATTCTTGCCAAATAAGTTTATTCCTTTATATAAGAGACCAGCCAAAAAGAAAATGAAACAGTGAATGGTTCATGGAGCAAAGATGAGATATTGCAGCAAGATGGTCTCCTACTGGCAATGAACAAATAGCCAGAATAAAGCCAATTTGCAGCAGAGAAAATTAAGGAAGTTGGAAGATTTTGCAGAGGTTTATTTAATAAAAGTAGACAACTACTGTGTTAGATCAGCAAAGCTTTGCAATAGATATTTTGTAGGATGAGATTATCATCTTTGCATTGTTTTGTAGCTGCTCCCGCAGAAATTTTTCTGTGTTCTGGAGAGATAACATGCCTTACATGAGATTTTTACATATAAAAATTGTAAAATGCACAAAATAATGAAGATCATGCAAACTTTCAATCCCCTACTAGATGCCTAAGCATCTCACAGGGTAGGCAATCCACTATATACTCTGTTTGTGTTTCAACTTTAAAAACTTTGCATTGAAAATATTTTAAGGTTAAGGGTTCACTGTTGCTACTCAGAATGTGAAAAAAAAAAAATTACACAGTATTTCACGGTTGAATTATTGGCAACTGAGAACTGGCCATAAAATGTAAATTAACTGTTATAAAATAGATCAAGTTGTAATTAGTTATTTGAAATAGATGTTTCACTTTGGATTTGAAGTAGAATCTAGAGAAAATTAGCTGTGTGTTAAGTTTCATCATCATAATGAACAAGTATGGGAGAAGATGTTGCTCCTTCTGTGGAAAGAAAGCCAGGATAAACAGAATTGATCAAAAACACATGATCAGAATTGATTGCTATTAATCACTTGAATGGAAACCACTCTGCGGATGCTTTTCTTCAGATTGCATCCCTAATCATTTTTATATTCATTGGCCAATGATAGAAGGCATTTCAGTGCCACCCATTATAGCACTCTATGCAGAATCATTAGTTGAAATAAAGATGGGGAAAAAAGAGTAGATCCTCAAGCACAGATTGAGGATTCATTAAAGACTATTAAACAAGTGTTAATCAAACTCATGGTCTCCTTGGGGCCTATTATCTTTTACAAGTACCTTGTCCGATGAAAGTGGTGAATTTCTATTGTATACAATCAGTTGTGGCTGTTTATTGCGAAGCTGCTTGTATGCCTACTTTTATATAGTTATTTTCCTGGAGGACAAAAGAAAGCTTTGGGTAAAACAAAGATGGGTTTCTATCAGAAATACAAACTTGCCTAGTCCATAATTATTGACCCTGGCCAATCGACCAGTCAACCTAAAAAATCTTTTCTGGAAAGTAGTTTTTCACAACTAAAAAAAGAAAATAAGTCAGCATATCAGACTTGCATGCATAATAAACAAGGACAATGAAAAAAAAATGGATAGGTTGGAAAAATCATTTAGAAATTCATACCCTAGAAAGAATGCATTGAAAAGTTAGTGTACAAGGAAAATTAAATAAATTGCATATTTTCATGCTGACTCTCAATTCCAATTTATATGAAAATAGACCACACCAATTTATACCTTAGAAAATGGAAAACTGAACAAATCCCCATACAGGCAGATTCTATCTCACACATAAAAGATACAATGATTTCTAGGATCTATCCAGAATCTTTGGATTTCCCCTGCTGGAAATACTATGACCTGCCCACAAGCAATAACTCACTACTTTAACAACCTCTGCTTTAACACAGCAGTAATAATTCTCATATGTATAACTCTAGAAAATTGCTTGATATGAAAATTGAAAACATTTTGTTTAAAAAAATGGTTAAAGCATCTTGAGTCTGTGAGTAAAATACCTGAAAACTCAAGGGAGCCCAAATGAGCAGTTGACAAAAATCATCTGCTTGCTGTAGAAATAAAAGTTATATCAAATCACACAGCTAATCTCACTCAAATATATCTGAATGAGCAAACTAAGTAAGATGATAGCAGTTGTTTCAGCAGAACAGAGCAAACAAATCCATGACAAAAATTTCTTTTCCAATGCAGAAGCTTCTAACACAAAAGCAATGTTTAAATCTAATGCCACTTTGTTCCTTAAAATGAATTATTTAAGCTGGGGTATTGAAATTTAATAAGAACACAAACAATGTAGTTTTTATCACAGATTGGAATTTATGTCCTATCAAATCATATGTAACAATGTTGGCCCTTCTTTGTGGTCCACAAAACATCCCAAGACTGTACGATTAGACTTCAAATAATGACCCGTGACATGGGTTGAAAAACACACCTTGAACTAACTTAGGGGTTCCAAAACTTCTGCTGCCACCCCAGATGGCCATAGTTGGTTGCTGTGGAGTAATGGTGAGTAGATGTGATGGAGTCTGGGACAGTGCCATGGGCCAGTACTATAGAATACAACTGGGTGCTATGAAGTATGAGATCCCCATGCTAGGGGCTTTTTGAGAGAAAGGTGGTAGAGTGAGAGCAATTTTGCTAGAAATACTTATGACCTCTTGCCATACTTATGACTTTGCTTATGGAAACTGCCAGGATAGCTCACAAATAGTGGTCATGTGGCTACAGGGATGATGCAACAGCCACAGCTTCAAGATCCTGGTTTAAGTCCCTCTCTTTCAACACCATTATACTTTCACTAAATAAATGGTTGCTAACAAGGTCTACTAGTATTCATATCAAAGTAGGACAGACTATTGGACTTAGGAAGTATTCGAAAGCATATAGACTTATGAATGAAGGAGCAATTTCTTAACAATGAGAATGGAGCAATTCCATTCCACAATTAGCAGTCGAATGGATTGCCTTCAGAAATTGTGGCTGCTCCTCGGGGGTCCCTCCGGAGAAGACTTGATGTGGGGGTACGGAGCCCCGTTCCCCTGCGTCGATCCCGCTGTGACGTCAGCCTAGAAGTATATTGCAGAAAATCTCATTTAATTTAAGCCAGAGTCTCCATTGGGCATTGTGGAAATAATCAAAATGGAATAGTTATTTAGTGATTATGCACTGCAATGTTGAAGTAGCTTCAATTGTACCATTGTGAAATTTTACCTTTTCACCATATTACAGATACCCTGATTCAAGATTTGATGCCAATAATGTATGTGTGTGTGTGTGTGTGTGTGTGTCTACAGCCTTGACATTTATTGGAGTTCTCCTATTGTGAGTTCTTCAAATCAGTCCTGCCCATAGCTGAAGCTACATCAACGTTCTTTGCCCTTAAGTATGAAATTTTCATATGAGGTGAACCACCACACACATGTCTGCAGAGGGAGAGAAAAAGAGGGAGGAGGAGGAGGAGGAACATGAACATGAGGAGTTGACAGTATTGCAAAGAAGCCATAACTCCAGATGTTTTCTCAAAAATACATTCCACTGCATCTCATGAAACTAACTCCCCATGATATATTTTCATCTAGAGTTGATGTCAAGGAAGGCATAAAGCCTGCAGTCAAGATGGCTGTGACCTGATGTCCTTAAATCCCTGGCATTGAATAATATTGCACTGTTTTTCATTTTAAAATAAAACAGAACAGAATAAAAAAGGAACACGCTCTTAGGAACATCATCTCCTGGCCCCTGCCCTGATGGCCTTTAGGAAGGTGCTGAAGATATGATTGTGCAAGTGTGCTTAGGGGCTGGAGTTGGCACAAGGATCTATTTCATGATTGATTAATTTTGTTTTGAATGATTATTGATGAACTTACATGTTTGTATACTGGATTTTAACTTTTTTTAAAATTGGATTGTTTTTTTTAATCTGTTGTGAACTGCCAAGAGTTACTTGGGCAACCATACAAATTCAATCAATCAATCAATCAATTTCATTTAATCATTCTATTTTTTGTGCCATATTTAATTATGTTAAAACTTTTTTAATATAATTATTAATTTTAATTATCTTATTAATGGTCTTCATTAAATGCTATAAGAGCAACTTATATCATGAGCATTATTAATCTTCACTAAAGCGTTATTCATCATTACCAACCATTAAAAACTTTGTGGGTCTCAAGGGAGGTTTGTTTATTCGTGTCAGAAGCATCACAAATAAAATAAGACACATAACATTTGAAATATAAAATATGTACACATTAAACAGATCTTGCCCAGAAACTAGTAACATTTATTGTGTTCTGTTGTGTTATCCTGAAGTCCTCAAGGTACACTGATTGGTGCACATATGTGTTGTTGTCTGCATGTCACTACAATCACAAAAAACAGAACCAACTGGATAGCCCCATTTGTTCAGGATGTCTCTGGCTCATGTTGTACCTCTGCACAGTCTATTCAATGATTTCCATATTTCCCAGGTTTCAGCAGAGCAAAGTGCCAGTTCCTTTGTTAGTTCCATCCAGTGTTGGTTCTTTGTAGCTTTCCATAGATCCTCTCTGCTTTCAAATTCTTCAAAATCTTCCGTCGACCCAAGGAAGCTTTTCCTGGATTTCAGTCTCTGCTGAGCTGGTTGTAGGTCATAGAGTCTCTCTCTGTATGCTGCTGCTTCTCTGAAAACAGCAGGCAGGCAATGCCAGCTAGGTGGTAGATCTTATCTGGAGGGGTAGGTTTAAGGCAGCTGGTAATAAATATGATAGCTTCATTCAGAGCAACATCTACTTTCCCAGCTTGTGTTGATTTATATCAGAGTGGGCAGGAATATTCACCTACCGAGTAGCACAGAGCTAGTACTGTTGTCTTAAGGACCCTTGATTTGGTACCCTAAGTAGAGCTCATTAATTTCCTTCATATTATTTCATTCACTGATCTTCAGTTTAGTGTTGGTACAGTGCTGCTTATATGGGACCTATCTAGGGTTACCCCTAAATATTTAAGGCTGTGCAATGCTCCAATAATGTCTCCTTCCATATAATATGCAGCTTCCTAGCAGTCTGCTTATTGTGAAGATAGAAGGCATCTGAGTTTTTGCTGGATTTGGTCTTAAGTGATTATCATGATAGTATCTACCCAGCTCTACCAGGGCTTCAGTTAAATGTTGTTCAGCCTTCTCAAATGTTTCCCCCAATAGCCATTGCTCTATTGTCAGCATACATATAATTGTTAGTACCTTCAGGGACTGGCTGATCATTGGTGTAAATGTGAAAAAGAGTTTATCCTGTGGTAAGCTGTTTCTTTGGTTCCTCCATCTACTTCACGTTCCCTGGAACTCCACAAAAACATATGGTTCTGAAGCAGATTCCTGATAATATTTGTAAGTTTAGAATCTTTAGTCGTATTATAAACTTTCTGCTTCAGTCTTCTAAGATTGATGGTGTTATATGTGACTGTTACATTGGCCTTTTGGAATCCATCGTCAATGTATTGGATTAACTTCAGGATCTGTACAGTGCAACTTTTTGAGGGAGAAAATCCAGCCTGCTGTGATATGAAAAGGGTTTCTACAGCTACAGTGAGGTAATTTGGTAGCATTCTTTCAAAGATTTTATAAGTATGGCAGAAGAGAGAACTGGAAAGTAGTTCTTAGGATTGTTGGCCTATTTACCTGGTTTTAAAATGGCTAAACCTTGGCCTTTTGCAAGATACTAGGCATCTTACTTTGCTCTAAGCATTCATTAAATATTTATGGTAACCACTTTTGGTTCAAATTGATTTAGGTATATAATGCACTACCTCTGAAAGGGCCACAAGAGTCCAGATCCCTCTATCCCTTTATCCCAGCGAATTTGGTGTCTTCCTACCCTCAGTCACCAGTCTAACATTTCAGGGTCTCTCATTCTATCCCTTGCCCTGGCCGTCAGCCTGTTTTGGTCTCTCACCTGTGAGCCCTCCACTCACCCAGGTTAATTCATCTCCATTCTCCTTCTGTTGATCCACTTGCCTCCCTTCCTTTTGCTATGTATGGTGTTCCCTCTGGTCTCTAGCTTGCTCATTTGCCTAGATCATCTACACTCTCCTTCTCTCGTAGGATCATCATTGCTCTCTTTCTCTCTCTGAATCAACTTTTTTTTTCACTAGATCAGCTTCATTTTTTCCTTCTCCTCTTCCCTTCATGGCCAGCCTCCCACTACATGTACAATAAAGATACTATCTAAACCAGCAGCTTTCCATGGCCTACTTCTTACAGATTTTCTGTTCTTCCATAATAAAGGAAGACAAAAAAATAGTTGTTTCATCATCCTTATTTTTGTTTACCTTAATCATGTGTTTTGATGACCTTTGGCCTTTGATCTTAGTTCCAAGTCCAATCCAGAAGGCAGAGTCCAGGCATGAGACAAGGACAGTCCTCAGGACAAGAAATAAGTCCCAGACAAGAAGCAGTTCCAATGAAGCAAAGGCCAAATGCAGGCCACAAGAGAAGGGCTAGGTCCGAAACAAAATGCAAAGAGCAATCTTCCAAATGAGGCAAAACAAACAGTAACAGGCACAAGTCAAAGCCGGGGGAGTATAAGCCAAGGCAAACAATTGTTCCCAGCAAAGACTAATTCCCCCCAGCTTCTCTTTAAGTTACTCCTCTTCAGGTATTCCTTGTGAAGAGGGGTGGGGTGACCTCCTCCTGAGTAGCCTTGTAGCCCTTCTTTGGATTTGCCTACATTCCCCTCTCCTTAGGTTTGGATTGAGTGGAGTAGACATCTGTTTGTCATCACAGGAGGACAGCTGCCTTTCAGCACCACTGCTGGTCAGCAGCCAAACCTTCCCTGTCTGGGTAGGGAAACAGCTCTGCATCTGGTCGACCAGCTACCCCAATGCCTGAGGGACTCGGGACAACATCATCCTCAGTCCCTGGCATGCCTTCCCTGTTGCACAGTCCCAATTCCAACTCCTCCTCCAAACCGGGCTCTGAGGGGACCATGACACACCTTTTCCAGTCTTTTTTTATTTTTGAATTTTTGCTTCCATCATTCCCAGTCCATAATACAATGCCATCTAGGTTCACCAAGCACTTTATAACATTGAACAAGCACATCAATTCAGTTCTACAAGGAGGTGAAATTGAAGAGTGGCTAACATTTGGCATACCTAGCTGATAATGAAAGATCCAGCAAAAGGGGAAGCAACAGGCAACTAGAGGCCAATTATCTTCTTACCAACAACGTTCAAATTGTTAACTGGTATAGTAGATGAGGCAGTCCAACATCATCTGGTTGAAAACAATCTCATTCCACCTGAGTGGAAAGAAAACTGCCCCAATAGCGGAGGAACAAAAGATCAACTCCTAATTGACAAAATGATTTTGGAAAACTGCAAGAGAAGGGAAATGAACCTGAATGTAGCATGGATTGACTACAAAAAAGCATTTGACTTTCTAATACATGAGTGGATAACCAGAAATAACAGAAGTCAGTAGAAACATCAGAAACTTTGTGCAAAGATTGATGGCACAGTGGAAGACACAGTTGCAGGTCAATGGTGAGAGACTGGGACAAGTTGATATCAAGAGAGGAATATTTCAAGGAGATTCATTATCACCATTACTATTTGTCATTGCACTGTTTCCTCTGTCAGCAATACTGAATAACTCAGGCCATGGCTATCAAACATCAAAAACATCTGACAGACTATCCCACCTCCTTTGCATGGAAGATCTGAAGCTGTATGGAAAAACTCCATCTGAAATAGAATTGCTGCTCAACACTATCCATATATATAGCCAAGATTTTGCAATGGAGTTTGGATTGGACAAATGTGCCACACAAACTATTCAAAAAGGAAAAATAATGAAAATTGAAGGAATCAAGATGCCCGATTAACATTAACTGTGGGTTCAAATGCAGCAAAAATTATCAGAAATCAAATTGACAAAGTTTTTGGAAATGAACAGATCAAGATCTTGTGAATAATAATAATAATAATAATAATAATAATAATAATAATAATAATAATAATAATAATAATAATAATAATAATA
>JANHFL010007796.1:12751-28549 GCA_032468155.1 Oxyrhabdium leporinum
AAAGAAAGAAAGAAAGAAAGAAAGAAAGAAAGAAAGGAAGGAAGGAAGGAAGGAAGGAAGGAAGGAAGGAAGGAAGGTTCAATTTTTAATATTTAGAATATTATGATTCTGGCTTCTTAGCACTTTGAATGGAAAAATCTGTATTAGATGATAGCAGTGAAATTTGCTTGGAGGAACCAAGAAGCAGTTAATGAGAAAACCCTGAAGCACTCTCTATATTTTACATGAGAGTTACTAGGGAGGTGTTTTCAACTTACAGTGAAACACTATGAAGAAGTAGGTCTCCAATTTTTCAACATGAGCATCAAATATTGATCAAAGAATTTTCAGTGTCTAGTCTGGAGCCAGCAAAAATATTTTGCAGCAATACATATAATTGTACATGAACAACAAAGAAAATTAATGCTCTGGAATATGATGTAAATCCTACATTTTGTGATTGTGAGTTTTCAGAGACTTTTAAAGTCAGCTTTTCAAACTTCTGTGAATTATTCTTCTCCATCAGAGAGAACTAACTTAGATTGGATTTTAGAATTTAAAAAAAAAAAGAATATTCTCCTGCATTTTGTTGTTGTTGTTTGCTTCAAAGGCACTGGATTTAAACTTATTTTTCATCCTGCTTATAGAAGGACTTACTCAAAATTATTCTTGCTTCTTGTCTTTTCTTTTCCCCACAACTAAAGATTGTTAGAAACACATAACTGTACTACCAAGTTAGCCATTCATATTAAGGTGAAAAAAATGTCCATAACTGACAATATGTAAAGCTAACCTGACCGCTGCTTGATTTATTTACGTACTTTCATTTATTTTCCAACTGTAGCTATGCAACTGTAACTTTCTTTTTGGAACCCACCTATACAATTAGTGCTATAATGCAATCATGACAGTCTCAGTACCTTGAAATCTGCTTTATGCCATATCATATATCACAACTATACCATATTAAAAAATTGACCTACATTACAAGCAGAAAATGCCAGGTCTGTTTCTGGGCATCTAAAGATGTAAAGAACAGATAACAAATAAGATCCTGATTCCAGTTTATTGTGGGAATACACAATAACAGGCCAGAATGGAATTAAGTAGACAATAATGGGCTAAAATAGATTTTATTTAGGTAATAGCTTTTTCTCACACCTGTACCTTAGGTGGATAGGTCTCACAAGTGAAGAATTGAATGGAGGAATTTGCTCTGCTAGTAGTTTTGAAGATGTTTTCCATGTTTCTACATCCTTTAGAGTGCTCTGTGAAAGGTCACAAAGATTATGCTTGGTGAGGTCATGGCAGTTTTTCAAGGCCACAGTTTCAAGCTAAGATCAGATTTGTCGTGCTGTTAAGAGAACACTGTTTTCTGATGGTAAGTCACATAGTATCTCTGGGAATAATACCTACTCATATAGACTTGACAGACTTGTCCCTATCTAACAGTGTATGGCAGTAGCCAAAAAGCCAATGTAATCCTAGGTTGCATTAACAGAGGGATATTATCAAGATCAAGTGGGGTACTAATACCATTCTATAAAGCCTTAGTAAGACCACACCTAGAATACTGCATCTAGTTTTGGTCACCACACTATGAAAAAAGATGTTGAGACTCTAGAAAAAGTGCAGAGAAGAACAACCAGGATGATTAGGGGACTGGAGGCTAAAACATATGAAGAGCGGTTATGGAAACTGGGCATGGCTAGTCTAGTGAAGAGAAGAACCAGGGGAGACATGATAGGAATGTTCTAATATCTGAGGGCTGCCACAGAGAGGAAGGGCTCAAGCTATTTTCCAAGGCACCTGAAGGCCAAACAAGGAATCATGGATGGAAACTGATCAAGGAAAAATTCAACCTAGAATAAGGAGAAATTTTCTGACAGTGAGAACAATAAACCAATGGAACAGCTTTGCCTTTGGAAGTTGTGGGAGCTTCATCACTGGAAGCTTTCAAGAAGAGATTGGACTGCCATTTGTCAGAAATGTGTGTGTGTGGGGGGGGGTTGGACTAGAAGACCTACGAGGTCCCTTCCAACTCTGTTAATCTGTAAAATTGTCAGACTCTATCTTTCTGTCTCATTTTCTCTTTCTTCTTTTTTCTTTACTTTTCTTTCTCTTTTTATTCCCTGCATTCACTTTTATGTGTGATGCATATAAAACAGAGGCAACGTTTCAATTGCTCCATTGTGTTCATTACCCTGACTTTTGGAGTACCTTCTGTAGACACAGCTGATAGATAGACAGATAAACTTTATTTTGTTCAATGACCAGCTTGGCTAAGAAGGAATTTCTCCTTGTTGAGCCTAAATTGATTCTAAGGGAAAAACATTCTCTGCTTTTCTTCTATAGTGCTGCCAATTCTTTTCCCACTCTCTAAAAACACAATCTTTTTATAGTACTCTTTTCACCCTTTTCCACCACAAGTTGTGTGGTGAACCTTCTGGACAAAGTTGGATAATGACAAGATGCAGTTGGCTGTGTGTTCACGTGCTTCTGAGTGAAGCAGATATCTTATACTTGCTAGTATTTTAACAAGTAGGTTTCTGTTAGAAAACAGGATTCTCAAAATAAAGGGTGACTGTCAGGTACAAAAATGTATAGCATATTGCTTATTGCAACAGTCTAACAATTCATTACACTGACTTAGTGCTGTTTTATGTAAACCAATTGATGCAATGAATTCTCCATGCAATTGCTGTTAGATGAACAACAAAGTTTATATTGCTTATTACGTTCTCTACCTTTATAGATGTGTGTGTATGTGTTCCTTTCTCATCCCTATGGGTGATAATAACAGAATGACAAGGAGGGAGGGAGAGAAGGAAGGAAAGGAAGGAAGGAAGGAAGGAAGGAAGGAAGGAAGGAAGGAAGGAAGGAAGGAAGGAAGGAAGGATGGGGTAAATAGGAAGGAAGGGAAGAAATGAAAAAAGATTTCTGATGTTCCTTATCAGTTTCCAACAAGAAAATTCAGCGGGGAAGCTGGTAGAAAGTTGGAAGCTTCTCCCTCTGTTTTTATGACTGCTTGTGGTCATTCTGTTTCTCTGTTTAGATATGAAAATATCTCTGAAATGATTACTCAAGGAGTCATGGATTATTCAGTGGATGCACAGACATATATACTGTACATGCACTAACAGATACACACACATAATTTAGAATTTGAAAGCTGTAAAATTAAGATATTTTTAAATATAGCAATTGATCCAAGGGTGTGCTTAATCAAATCAAATCTCTGTTATGGTCATTGACCAACATAAAGGTAAGCTTGATTAGAAATTCCCAGCATTGTAAAATACTCAGTCTTTATTACACCCCATTATCAGTCTTTCAGTTTCTGCACAAACTAAGTGAAGTGTGGTCCCATTCCTCTCCCATCCCAGTCCTACTATATGCAATATTTCTTCTTGCCTTTACAACCTATAAAGAAAAATAGCTAAGTAGGAACATGTCATCAAGCAAACCAAGAGTTGCTAGTTGCAATAATGTTGAAAAGCAGGGACAATCTGCCATATATATTATTATTTTTTCTTTGGAAGGGAACAATGGATCGGTTCACACTCAAGTCTTTAGGGTAATGTTGGTTCGATGCTAAGAACATGGAATAAATTAAAGGAGAAATTAAAGGAATGTACAAAGTTAAAGCAGCAAAATATATCATAGAAAAGTAGATGGAGGGCATCCATGAGGAAAAACAAACAGGGGGGTTAATGTGCAGAATCAAACCCTAAATGAGGATATATGGGCAATTTTGCTGTGACATTTGTAACCCCATTGATCACCACAGTTGATCTGGCTGATTGGACTGGCTAAGTATGTGTCCTCTTTCTCCCTCACCACCTCTTGTGTGTCCCTCTCAAAGCTGCATGCTTGGTGGAAGAAGATGACTAGCCCAGATAGAAGTTGCATACTGATTTTCAGACAAAGGTATATGATAGGTGCACGTCCTCTGCTAGAACCTCCAAACAAACCTTAAATGGAGAAGTCAGACCCAGAAAGACCTGACCATATCATGACTTCCAGCTGTACTTTTCTGCATAGATGAAGAGAATAAAATCCAGGGAAATAACCAAACAGAGCCTGCACTGGTCCTAGTCTGGATTGAGCACCAGCCTAATCATGTTGCCCACTCATCTCACTCAAATCAACATTTCTAAAGGCTTCTGAAGCTTAAAAAATATGCTAGGAAACAAAACAAAAAGCTTAAGAAATTCTTTATGGTTGGCAATTCTTATCATTATTTCTTTAAAAAAAACTTCATAAATGATCTTTTCATTTTAAATTTTGTGAGATTTGTGTTATAAAAAATGAGAAATTGTGTAATTATTTTTATGAGAAAAATACGTTTTATTTATAATTTGAAAGAAATATGATAAACTAGATATATACAAGAAATGGTGCAAGCAATAGTTTTCTCTGTGACACTCTATGGAAGTGAAAGTTGGACTTTTGAAGAAGCAGGATATTGGCACTTTTTGAACTTAGGTTTTGGAGAAGCCACCTGAAAATACTACAAAGAGCCAAGAAAACAAAGTCATAGATCATTGAACAAAACAACCAGAGTTCTCACAGGAAGCAAAAAATTACTCACTTCACACATTTTTTACAAACACTTAGCTTTCTAAGGAAGACTTTAATTCTGGGAAATGTGGAAGGAAAGAGAAGAACAGGACATCCAGCTGCAAGATGGATAATCTCAGTTACAGTAACATTGGAACCGAAATACCAAGTTAGAAACAGTTTTTCATACTAATTTTATATATAATTAGTATATGTATATATGTACACCTACACATACATACACTCATCACATTTACACCCACATACATGTGTATACATCTCCTGTGAGATCCAAATGGCTGGACCATTAAGAGTTAGGATCACGTTGAAAATCTGGTTCTCTCCAGAGGCATTGGGTTGGTGATAATATGTAAAACATTATTTTCACTATAGTGGAGCTTGTTTTGGTTTCCAACATGGTTACTTTTTTACTGTTGCTACTACATTTCTTGCCTTTTTTTTAAACCTCATAAGCTATTCTGAGTCTTTAGTAAATGGGTAGCCTTTGATTTCTAAGTTAATCAATTAAAAATAAAGTATATTTGCTCTTAAATTCATAAGGCTAAACAGATGAGTCTTCTGTCCTCCCTTGTAATCACATCACATTAATCTATAACGTTAATTTAGCTAAAGATCATTTCTTCAATTAGAAATGCAACATGAAAAAACAAGCAATATGCTGCAAGGCAGAAGGTATTCACTGTACTACACAACTGTCTAATTTCCCTTGATTCATTTGGCTGAATTCACAAACTTTTAAAAATCTTTCTAAATTGAAACAATTTGAACTGTTCACATTTTTGTATAATAAAATTAGTGTAGAGTGATTAATATATTACTAGAAATTTAAAAAATATTTTCAGCTTCTTAATACTCTGAACTGTTGATGGTGATTGAATTAAATATCGAAATTAAGCAGGCAAAGTATTCTGTGCTTTGGAGCAGGGTTTCCTTATTGTAGGCAGCATTATCATCAAATTATTTAATTAATCTTTTATCGCTCAGTTTAATTTTAACATTTTAATGGATTAAGTCTGCATTTGCTCAGTTTTGGTTAAGAGATGATTCATGGCCAAGAACTCATTTTAAGCAGCATGAAACTTCTATCTAAGGTCTTACTGAGGTATGTTTTTGATTGCTATTGATTTAAGCAAGGCCAAGCAAAAATGCAGCATATAGCAAATCTCTGAGCCAAGACAGCAGAGTGGATATGTAATTCAATTTCAGAGCTGATCTAGTGACAACAGCCTATGCTTGCAATGATTATGGATATGGTCCAGCAGTTTGTTACCCAAGTTTTTCAAGTCTGCATTTTAAGGAAAACACAGCTTGAGCAGGCATTTCAAGTTCCCAGGACACTATCAGCTCCAATGTAATGTGAGTTCAGAGCATTTGCTTTTATCTGACAACCAATAAGAGTGTTCTTTTCTTGGCAACAGGTAGGTAACATATCTCAACAGATCATTGTTCAGCTCTAGGCCATCTCCTTTTGCAATGATTTTTTCTTCTTGCAAACAGATGTTTCCAATTGCAAATACAAAGACATACATGTGTCTTTGTATATCTGCACAAAACCTGTGGCCTGACATTAAGCATAATTCCATCAGCAGTACTGATTCCCATCCTCCAACTACAGGCTATTGAAGGAATTGCAGAGCAGTCATTTCTCCCAAATAAAATCTATATTCTACATACCTTACCTTATCATACATATATACATTCAGAATAACATAGGTTGATCCAAAGACATCTTCCAAAGTAATTGATTAGTTTCAAGCCACATTAAAAAAAAAAATCTTCCAACCCAGGGATTCTCAACTCCCAGGCCATGGCCCACTACTGGGCCATAGCTGATTCAAGAAGGCACACTCACGTGACAGCCCACCTTTTGCTTGGGGCAGTTCCCATCTTCCCCCCTGCAAGGTTGAGGACTGCTGTTCTAACCAATTGGAACATATGGAAATTTTAGTGGCTTTCCATTTAATGGATAAATTATACAAAGATAATTAGCTGACTGCAAAACTGTCAGCAATTATTCACTACAAAATGGTACAAATTCATATGATAGATACATCACCCAATAGTATAACATCATCAGTGGTAGAAGGGAGAGAGGTTTGCAAACCTCACTCCCTTCTAGAGCTGAGGATGTTATCTAGTTGGGTAATGAAATGTCTGCAAGCAAACAAACAAATTCAGAGAGCACTAAGGAGCCCACAGTTCAACCCCAAGTTATAAATATTCTCTTCTATTAGATATAGAGATAGGCAGATAGACAGACAGCTAGATAATATATAGATGATGATGATGATGATGATGATGATGATGATGATGATGATGATGATGATGATGATGATGATGATGATGATGATGAAGAAGAATTCATAGCGAAAGGGAGAGGTATAGACAGATGGATAAGTGGATAAATAATAGAAGGGAGGGAGACACAGACCAAGAGGTTCACCTATAAAATTGGGATTGGAGCACTGGAGTCAGGAACCTCTTTGTTCACAGTTTTAAGCTGACAGACACACATGCACACAAACAAACATGCACACCAAGTGCTGCACTACAAAGGGCCAATTAATTTCACTTTAATTTCTCTTACAATTAAAGATATAGAGCGGCCAATGCAAATAAGGTTATGACAGAGGAGGAACAAAGAATCCTTTTTTTCCTTTTTTTTTTGCTATTTAGCAAAGAACTCAGTCTATTGGATAATATTCTTTAAGGCAAACTATGTGGCTAACATTGTAGATAATGTTGGGCTGATTCTCAGTTCCTCTTGTACAGATAATTGTGATGAATCTTGCTGGCTCACTTGCCATAAGGGCACATAATAGAGATTCTGCGATATACTTTGAAAGTACAAATGCTACATAAACTATTGGGATTATCTGTTCTTTTTCTTCAGTAGATGAAGAATCCATCTACAGCTAGGTGAACTGAAGACAATCATTCATTCAGTATGGGAATGATTTTCGAAGCCCTTCATCTCCAAAGGCAACGCCAAGCATATCATTTAGCCAATAAACTTCTATTTATTTTGAGTTACAGACCTAACAAGCTTGGCTTCTGCAGAATGGAGTTCTCTGCTTTTCACCTTTATGCACCTTGAAAACTCATTCATACCTATTTGCACATTGTCATCCAATTCTTGGATAATGAATGACCTTTCCACCCTTATTTATGTCTGTGTGTCTGTGTTAATTCACTTGAAGAGCTTGTTTTAGGCTTAGAGAAGTCTTAAGTTACATGCTAATTTAAAGATGTGCTAGATAATTGGGGATAAAATGCTTGGAATGAAAAGTGTATTGTAAAAATTAAGTGCTTGCATAGTCTGGTCAGCTGTTAGGTAACACAGAGGAACAACAAAAAATAAGATTAATCTACAAGAACTTCTGTAATTTAAAAAAAATCATGCATGCATTAGTTTTATGCTTACAAGTTATATATTTCTCAGACAACAGTTGTATCCCTGCCTACAAGGTACTGTATTTTTCACCGTAGGGAGATTTTGTAATATGAAAGATTCTTGTCCCCCTTAATCTTTCTGTCAAGATTAGTTAATTTGTCAATTTGCCAACTTCTCTCTGTCTCTCTGCATTTATTTTGTTTTTTTTGCACTAAGCCATAGAAAATGCTTTAAAGCATTCATATATTTCAAGTTTAAATGAAAATAAAATTAGTCATTGCTCTGTATTATTTAGGATGGAAGGATGATTCACATTTCCTGCAGATTTTCTGATTAGGATTTCCAAAATCTAAATATGAATTACAATGCAAATTTCAACTTTTTAAAAAAAAATAGTCATTAAAATAGGCATATACCGTACAAGCGACAAATGCAACCATAACAGATTTATGTAAAATTGTTTTAAAAAGAGGTGGTGGTCATGAAAAGTGCATTAGAAATGCATATGTTAGAAGAAATATTAAACAAATGTATTATATGAAGAAAATCTAAATGTGTACAAATACTGTTTTTTTAAAAAATGAAAGTATATGAAAGAAAAAGTCAAATCTTGAGGTTGGAAAAAAGAAGAGTGGACTGAACATTATCTTAATAGATTCACCCATCTTTAAAGTGCCTTGAGGCTGAAATACTTTTACAACTGGAGAGAATAAGTCCTTTACACAGTAGTGATTTTGAATCTTCTTGTCCCAATCAGCAACTGTTTTATTATATAATTCCTTTTGCAGATTATTCCAGTAAAATGATTTAGTGTATAGAATGGTCAGTAAAAGTACTGACATTAGTGTGGCTTAAATACTAACCAGCAAACTTCAATTTATATAAGAAAAAAATAACAATTTGCCCATGATTTATAAAACTGGACCTTTGAAAATTACTTGAAAGAAATGCTTTTGACTTTGGAAGAGCAAAACATTTAGTGTTATTCATTAGAGTAGCTCATAGTTTTTCAAGCCCAAGCAGAAGCATACTGGGCTAGAGATATCCAACCTATCATTGGCCATCAACACATCAATCAATCAATAGGAAAACACCATGTAAATATGACACATAGATTGGCCCAAAGCACACATTCTAGTAGAGAAAAGTTCCCTGAGGATGGGCTCCAGCAGAAGTCAGAAAGCTCAGAAGACTGAATGTCCCGTCCTAGTTATTGAACCAGTTATTGAATCTTGCAATATTCAGCCTAACCCACTCAGCTTCATCTCTCTGTTAAAATACTTTGGTGTGACATTTAGAAATACTGAGAGGCTAGCCATCTGTCATTTTTTGGGGGGGTGGAAAGTTCACCCCTTGGCTATCTTAACTCAAGATTGAAAACAGAAAAGTCATGGTAGTTCCACTCTGTGGAACTGAAAGCGGCATTTTAAAGAAGAATACTTCTGATAGTACAATGGATAGCCAAGAAAACAAACTGATGGATTATCAAACAAATTCGCCCAGAGTTCATATGTACAAATGACCCAGCTCAAATTATCCTAACTTAGATATATTATGTAAAGACCAAGCCCTCTGAAAAAGGTTTTAATACTGTCAGAGATGGAAGAAAAGAGAAGAAGGGGATGACCAGCAGCAAGCTGAATTAACTGAATTATAATGGTGATGTGTGCATCCTTGAGAGACTTGAAATAACAGGCTAGGATAGATCATCATGGGGAAAATCTATCTATGTCAGGGCTGTCAAACTCCCGGCCAATGCATTGGAGGAGTCATGAGCTGGCCACGCCCATGCCCAAAGGGGGGAAAAGTCCCGATACATCACGTGACGCTGTCGTGACGACATGAATTTTACACCCCTGATCTACGTGGTTGCTAGAAATAATAATAATTTTTAAAAATCCACTTAAAGGCCCATAATCAATCAATCAGCCTTAACGCAGCCACTTTGTGAGTTTTTGTTCGTTTAAAGTCATAAGCTTTCTTAAAATGACTGCAAGCAGAATTGACTGATTCTTGGTATGATTATGAAGGACATGCCTGATCTTTTTTTTGTTCATTTTAAAGTATTGTTCACATAAAATAAAAGAAAGAAGCTAATATTTCATCATAAAAGCATATATTGTAAGTATTTTATCAAATAAGGAAGGAATCAGAATGTTGGAGTGTATGTTTGCATTTTGTCGTTAATGAAAATACTTTGCAATGGAGAAGCTGTTAGTACTTACCATCACTCAAAGCTTTGTAAAGAAGCTTCATAGAAATATGACAGGCTTAGTATCTGATGGATTATGTGTCATATCACATGCACCAAACACATTTTTCATATTCTAATGAGATAGTTTCCTTTTATCTGGTGTCTTGAACATAAACCTGGCTAACAAATGATGCATGAAAATACCTATTCAGTAAACAGGGAACAACTATGGTTATTCAAGTGATGCTACAGTGAAAGCTCCCATAAAATTTAGATTTGTCCTCATTTTTAAGTGAACAGATTGAGTTCAAAATAATATTTACATTTGGAACAATTCTTCAGTTGGAATCTTTCTACAAACTTTGTAACTCAGATCTCAGCTGCAAAGTTGAATGGAAATGTAATACTACAAAAGGGAAGATTGTGCTAGAAATAGACACATTAGCTAATTTGTGTATGAAAATGTGTGCAACAGAAAAAAAAGATATAGACAGATAGCTCGATAGCTCGATGATTGCTAGATGATAGCTAGATAACTAGCGAGAGAAGAGAGAGAGAGAGATGAGAGAGAGAGAATACGTATGAAAGACATAAATTACTGGATGTCAGAAATGAAAAGAATTAAATTATGAACTGAATAAATGTGAAATTTACATGATTGAGAGATAGATGTATTTTCAGTTCTAACTAGAGATCAGATTTTAGAGTGTTGTGATTTTACACAGACAGATTAATAGCCTCCTCCAGTCTTTAGCATAGCTAAATGGGAATACCAGGAGCTATTATTTTAATATATTAAAAGCCTATGTGGTAGTGATATAGTAGAAAGTTGAGCTAAATATACATGCTTTTCATTATAGAACAGAAGCTGATACAGAATAATTGCTGAAGCAAACTGCCTGACTGAAACATTTTGAAAAAAAAACAAGGTTGGTGAATCATTTTACAACAAAAATAATGGAGATCATCCCTGAAAGATCCCTTTCACCATTCATTGTTCCCATCTGCATCCCCCTTCCCTATTTTTGATATTGCAACAAGTATGAAGCACTGTTATGCGAGGTAACACTTTATGAGTATTTTAGCCTTGAATAATCACAATGTTTTTTAACAGCAGTGATTTGTTGTATTCTTCTGAAGACAAAACTCAGAGTAACATAATAACTGAATTATGTTAGTCAGTTCCTAGCATTTTCTACATGGATACCTTTTTTTTCCCTGGGCAGGAAACACTGAAAGCCATAGTGCTAAGGTTAATAATTATACATATATTTCTTTCCATGCTTTCCCAATACATGACAGTGCATTCATATAATGTATGATGAAGAACATGAGCTGAAATAGATAGTATCCAATTTGAGGGATGTTTAAATAAATTAATACTGACATAGCTGGACTGGTTTTTCAGTTATGGGATATCATTTTGTTTTTGTTTTTTACTTTACTTGTTGGATTTATCTGAAGTTATTGATTCAGGAATCAATCATATTCAGGTCACGTCTTCTTTGCTAATGACATATTGTGGTCAAACTGATCTGGATGACTCATCAGCAACATGGTTGAAACATTGGAATTTGTTTGGTATGTTTAATTGAACAGGATTTTTTTGCTTATATTTTTTATTTTATTCAGTAAAAAGTTAAAATACAAAACAAAAACAAACCAAAAAAAGAAATCCAAGAAGACATAAAGGAAAAAAAAATACAAAACACAAAGCAGTCAGAACATTAAAAATGGTGTAACAAAAAAACCCTCACACATACACATAATATCCCCTCTAGTTGAATACTGATTAATCTATTACTACAACATTAGTTCCCACCCCTTGCAAAACAGGTCCTCCCATTTTTTTTAAGCTATTAATCTATTTCTGACTTATTGACCTGTCTTCTATATGTTATATTATTGACCTGTCTTCTATATGATGAAGAAGTTAACATGAAAAGCAAATAATAGTAAAACAGAACAATATTTCAAAAGTCTATGTTAACAAACTGTTATTGTAATTCACTTGTAGAAAATTTGCCAAAGCATCTAACTATCCTGAATCACCCCAAAAGTTATAAATAGGTAATTCTGGATCAAAAATTCATGTTTTTTTCTTAACATCCTCTCTTGTCAATTGTTGTTTAATTAAATGTAGTAAATTAAGTCTCCATAATAGGTCTATCTCACGCTCAGAGTGCAAGCAGAAGTAGTTACCAGTTAATTGTAATAAATCCATCCAGTCTCCCTCGATCTTCATAGAGGAAAGGAACTTGTCTCACTTCCTTTAAGCTAAGGTTGAAGAAGTATGTAGACTTAAACTTTGGAACAACAGATGAAGCCCACTTTGCTGGTTCTTCAGCCGTGAGATTATCTTTTTGATCTGGAACTGGATCAAAATCCTTTTGTTTATCTTTATTCAAAGATAAATCTTCAGATTCTAATATTTTTTGAACAAATGTTAAAGTTTGATCAAGCTTTTGTAAGAGAAATCCAGCTAGAAGCTGCATATGTCCCCACCCTTCTTTCTTAGATTTCAGACAGCGTTCAGCCATTTTAATCCATGGAATCTAATCAGAGACCAAAGAACAAAAAAAAAGCCTCCATATTTCAATCCGAGATTATAAGAAAAAATAAATAAAATCCAGGTAATTTTGCAAATTCAAAAAATACAGAATCCAGTTGCCATACTTTCCATATGGAAGAGACTGAGGTTATCCAGAACAACATGTATCAAAAGGAAAAAAAGAGAAGAGACTGGACAGCCACTTATCTGAAATGGTAGAGGTTTTCCTGCTTGAGGAGGGGGCTGGACTAGAAGACCTCCACAATCCCTTCCAGCTCTATTCTATTCTAAGAGTCCAGCAATAGGTTGAAATAAATCAGCATTCAGCCTCTGACCAACTTTTAAAACAAAAAGCAAAATAAAACAATAAAGTCAAAAACTCAAAAAGTTAAAGTTAAAACTCCAGCATGCTTAGAAAACAAAACTGCTTGATGGGAAGGTGGATACAGCTAATTACTTTTCAATTGCTTTCGGAGGCAATTGGAATCTTCAACAACCCACTTTCCCACTGGATCCATCAGGGAGCAGCACTGCCAAAGAACCAGCTTTAGCAGATCGTTGATAAAAGGTTAAAAAATACACCTTACAGAGCAAATCTTGAGAACAGAGGTGTTAAACTGAACAGTTTTATCTATGAGGTAATCTTTCTGCTGTTTGCATTTTCCAGTGCAAAAAAAAATGGATTCACAGATGACCAATCTTGCTCCCTGAGATGACCTCTTTTGTGCTATTAGGCTGCCCAAGAAGAGATACTATATCCTTTGAAGTCTTGTCTTGGTAGTTCTCCATATATTTTATTTGGTGACTTCAGCCTTCAGGATAGTCCATATTTACTGACATAATTCTAAATACCAAATATTGCCTTCAAATATTTCCTCAGTTACAAGATAAACATCAATTGAGATTTTATAGCATTATTAAAACAAGTTTCACAATACATATTCCAGGAAATGAAAAAAGTTAACAGTTATTTGGAATGATTATTTTCTTATTTGCTGGGGAGGGGAAAATAACTGACTGAAAGTGAAAACTTTTTTTTTTTTTACAATAAGTTTACTTTATTGTACTGTAGATAATTTCTGAGTGCACTGTTAACACCCAAACAAGCATGTAATGCCCCCCCCATCAATGCATAAACCCCTCATTGTTGCAGAATCCATGAATAATTCAAGAATATTTTCCTCTCCAAGTGAAGTTCTGATTTCTGGAAAGCTAGGTCTAAAAAGACTGTAAAAAATAGTATCTAGGATATCCCCTTCCAAGGATCAATCTCTCTATCTCTCTTCTCCATCCCCTACCTTACTGAAGGTTAAAGAAAAAATTTAAGTGCTTTGCCATTGTCTGCTTCTTCTTAGGTCTAAGAGACAGTGTCTGGTAAATGTCTGAGGGTTTCATGTCTGAGATGGGCCTATACCTCATGGTTTCCTGGTTTTTAGTTAACCACTACACCAAATTATTTCTAAGACACAAAGTATCTTAAATTTAAAATGAATAGTGTCTTTAAAATTACATCTAGCTATGCAGATTCAAAGACCAAAATATGATTCAGAATACATGTGAAAGGGTGTGTAGTATCAGTAAGGAACTCCTTAAACTACATTTGTTGCAAAGGGATCTTGTGTTAGCTCAGGAAAAGGGGCGCTGCTTTAATGTGCTTTCATGGTTTCCATGCATTTATACTCTGCACATCAAATCATATTTTGCCCTCTGAATCCACATTGCTGCACTGCCTTAGTATAAATTACTATGTATATTAAAGTGAATGTATGCAACTTTAAGAAAACCTTAATTTAATGACAAAAAACAAATGTAATAAACACCTCCCCCCCAAAAAAAAGAGTAACATGTGAGGCAGATTGATCTTGGTATTTTCTCTTGTGGCAGTGCTGTATTGAGGGGAAAACTCATATCTAGCAATTTAGCTTCTATCATTTCCCTCCTGAAAGCTCAGGAAAGCCTTCCAGTCCAGGTGTTTGAAAATTACAATAAAAAGGGGGGGGAGCCCATGAAATTGAAATAATAATAATAATTTTAAAACCAACTTCTCTTTAAAGGATTTGGCAAAAGGATAATCCAGTTTATTTCTGTAATACAGGAAAGAACATGTTACTCACTAGGTCACAGGAAGATTTAAAGTCAAACTTTGTTTAAAAACACAAAGAGAATGGGAAATAATCGACGGTGCATATTTAACTGTCCTTTAAAATCTTCTTTTGTAGGCGTGATTTAACCACTCGAGTGTGCTTCCCAAACAGAAAAGCACTCCTGCTTTCAATCTTTAATAAGATATAGTGAGTGCAGGAACTGTAATTCACCATGTTGAATCATGTGGCATCTGCCATAAAATAACATTTATTTATTTCCAGAGGAAAGTACTGCTATTGCAGAGAAAATGAGCTGCTCAGATCACATAAACAGATGTTACATTTTAAAAGAAGAAATATAAGTAGTGACCACTTGACTTTAAATTGGCAATATACCTCACATAGAAGAATATTACAGATGCATCTGGAATGCAGGACAAGATCCAGCATAGCAGCATATTGGATGAGTAGCAAACTTTCATAGGATTCTGCCCTTATGGACCACCCAAAATTCATGTCAAACCAAATTTCAATCATAAGAAGGGCAGTGTATCTTTTCTGCTTCAAAGACTTTATAATACAACAGTTCTGAAGCAGATCAGGGTAAACACAGATGATATAGAATAAAATGGAAGCCACCAAACTGAAGAAACTTGTTCCAACTGGCTGGGGAATTCCGAGAGTTGAAGTCTGCATAATTAAAGTTGCTGAAATTGAATAACACTAGTATTGGCTCCTAATAAAGGCGACAAAGAAACTGAAGTGAGAATGGGAGATTATGGAGGTGGAATTAGACGAATTAGAAATACATACAAGATGGGGATGTAAGAATAAGTATCTGTGGCATACAAAAGAACAAAGCACAAAGAAGTAATGGTAGTCAGAATTAGGTAAACAATGATGAGAAAGTAAAAGAAAATGACATGAAAAGAGAGGCATGTTAAATTAAAATAGTAATTAATTGCATATCTCTCTCTCTCTCTCTCTCTCTCTCTCTCTCTCTCTCTCTCTC